>APFE030696050.1:247982-297963 GCA_000404065.3 Pinus taeda | reverse complement strand
CAGTGAATCTCCTATAGTAGCCCACATGTCCTAGAAAACATCTCACTTCCCTTTGAGTTTTGGGTACAGGAAGACTCATAATGACTTCTATTTTTGTAGGGTCAACCTGGATACCTTTGTCGGAAATAAGATGGCCAAGAACCACTCCTGCCTTGCACATTAATCTACATTTCTTATCACTCAAGGCGAGATGAGCCTCTTGGTAGTGAAGAAGCACTTTTTCTAGATTATTGAGGGCTTCATGAAATGAATCACCAAACACAGAGAAGTCATCCATATAGTTTTCTACGCACTCAAGGTCAGCAAAAATAGGCCAAGACTTCCCTTTGAAATCTAGCCGGGGAATTACGTAGCCCAAAGGGAAGCACTCGATAAGAAACTGTACCCCATGAACATATAAAAGTGGTTTTTCCTTGATCCTCGGGTGCTATCTATATCTAGTTATATTCGCTAAATCCGTCTAGCAAAGAAAAGTACTTCTTACCAGCAAGGGTATCGTGTACCTAATAAATGAAAGGAAGGGGGAAGTAAACTTTGAGAGTGGCTTTATTCAATTCTCTGTAGTCAATACAAATGCACCATCTCCCATATTTCTTTGAGACTAATACTAATGTAGAGACCCACTGGCTATCAGAAATGGGATAGATAAAATCAGGATCTAAGAGTTTTTGCAATTCTTCCTTTACAACGTCTCTTAGAGCTGGGTTCATTCGCCTATGGGGTTGTCGAACAAGTCGGGCTCCATCCTGAATATAGATATGGTGTGTACAAGTTTTAGGAGGATTCCTTTCATATCTTCATAACCCCATGCAAAGGCATCGAGATGGTTTCACAACAAATTCACAAGCTGCTCTTGCTGAGAAGGACTCGAGTCTGAACTAATATACAAGGATTTTCCTGGACTAATCTCAACAAGAGTAGTATCAGGCTCAAGAGTGCACAAAGGTGTCACAAGAGATGGTGGTGATGGAGGTAGAGAGTCATATCTTTCCTGAAAATCTAGACTAAAAATCTGACTCAATCACTCAAAATTAGACATGGTGTCTAGATTGTTCAGGAAGTACCGAATCTCACCCTCTTGCGAGGACTCAACATTTTGATGTTTCAAGGAAACATGCTGAGTATCCTCATCACTACTGTAGTCTAAACATAAAGTATCTTGGAGCTTCTGAATGGATCTAGCGGGTGGATATAAGGTGACCTTCTTTATGGAATCTCCATGGGAAATATATATATCACCATAACGACATCCGATATAAGCATCGACCGTAGCAAGCCATGGTCGTCCCAAGATCAAGGGATGCCCTCCTACAAGGTTCTTTGGCTGAAGCACAATGAAATATGCAGGATATTCCCAAGAGTCTAGGGAGATGACCACATCATCCAACACCCCTTCTGACTTGATTTTAGATCTATCCACCAGTTCAAGCATAGTGGGAGTAGGATGAATATGGACCAATCCAAGTTGATCCATGTTTTTCTTGGTCATAACATTAATGGTTTCCCCTAGGTTAATAAGTACATTGGAGACAAGGACATCACCTATCTGAACATAGACAACAGGGTTTCTGGGGTCGGTATATTTTTCCATGTGCATACACCCCGTCATTAACTATGCTGATCTACCAACAAATTGAATAGTTTGAGGTTCCAATCTTCTCCTTCTTGGCTTCTTGAGATAGATTTCCCTAATGATTTTTGTACAGATGGGGATTTATTTGATAGCTTGGAGCAAAAGTACCCTTATGAAAAGGTTCCTAAGCTCAGAAGCCAGGCTAGACTCAGGAATGGGGTCTTTCTTCTCCACCACTAACCTCTCTAGATAGGGAGGTCGATTGGAAGAAGATGACAAGGGCTTAGAATGTATAGGGATAGGATGAATGGTGTCATCTTTTTCAGAATGGTCAGGAGTTTTCTCCTCTCCTTTCTCATTGATAATCACCATAAGATGCTTTTGATTTTCTGAGGTTACTATCTTCCTTGATATCAATTAGAGATCATTGACTCCAACTGGCATAGTCTGATATCTGGATGAAGAAAGCGGGTTCATAGAATGGATCATTTGTACCACTTTATTATTGGAGTTGGGTAAAGGTTGAGCAGGCAACTAAGGAGCTTGAAACGATGGAGGTAAAGGTAATGGTGGCATATGTTGACTCAGCTGAGGTAATGATGGTTGAGGCATTGGGTAGGGTGCATATTTAGGAGGGTATGATTGCATAGGTGCAAGATAGGAATGATGTGAATGGTTTGGCCCTCTCCATCCTTGTTGCCAAGATTGGGAGGTTGTCCATACTGATATTTGTTCCCATGCTGCCAATGTTGAGAGTGACCAGTGTTAGGATAGGAATATGAGTGTGCATTATAACCAAAGAAATGTGGTGGAGGTTCAAGAACCATACCTGCACTTACCTGAGGTCAATTTCTTCGTTCTCCCATAGCATGCAGTGATTCAACTTCAGGTTGTCCTCCTTCAAGTATAGCTTTCAGCTCAGGTGTGGAGGGACATTTTTCTGTAGCATGGTTATTTGCACAAATTTCACATTTATTAGTTTCTTTAATATCGAGAGGACATTCTCTTAAAGGATGCTTTCTTCTACATCTAAGGCAGAAAATAGACAATGTCTCTTGCTCTTCTACAAGTTTTTGTTGATACTTCAAAGATTCTATTTGTTCACTAACAATATTCATTATTTCAATTTTCATGTTGTCCATTCTGCTTTCTAATCCAATAATCATAGCATCAGTAGATTCGGTTTTCCTGTTTCTATTCCGAATTCCTTTATCGGATCTATATTGGTTCCTCGAGAATTTCCTACACAAGTCACAAATCTTATCAAAAGGTTTTTGAGCAATATCCCCTTATCCTAACAGATTTAAATTATTCCTAGCATCATCAGTAAGCCCACGTAACAACAAGGTTCTAATGGTACTTAGATCAAATTTTTGCTTTGACCTTTGGAGGATGTATAGGAATCTCTCCAAGTAGTCCTCTAACATTTCATCATCATTTTGCACAATAGTAAATATTTCATCTTGAATATCTCTAGTTTTACAATATTCTTGATATTTCGATAAGAAGACTCTCTTCATTTGCTCCTAAGAATTTATAGCGTTCCCTCCTAGTACCATGAACCAGTGGAGTGCTGCGTCCTTGAGAGTTGTAGGAAACAACTTCAACTTTTGGGCATCAGATGAGTAATCATAACTTCTACACAAAATATCAAACTCAAATAAGAAAGAGTTTGGGTCTTCATGTACCTTATCATAGAAATAAGGAAGAGCTTATGGTGGAATGTTTTTCATTTGTACTTCTATATTAGGATTCACAATTGGGAATCCGAAAGTGGAATGTTCCTCATTTACCTGATTTTCACCACTTCCTTTTGCATGGTCTTCCATATCTGCCATTGTTGTTCTTCCACATGAACCACTCTCAACAGGTTGAGAAGGTTGACTATGGATTCCAACAATCCCCTTCTTCCCCTTTATGGGTTGTGTCACACCTAGACCACTACTACCAAAACCTAAATGGATTGTTCTTGTGTGATGAGTCTGAGTTTGTTTGGACTTTCTGCCTGCAAAAGAAAGCCCAATACGAGTTTTGGTTTTAGATTTATCAGTATTTCTTCGGACCCCTACCTCTTTTAGGCATTCATTTCAAAAAATGACAAAACGAAATTCAAATAAAAACTGCAATTTTCAAAAAAATAGACCAGCACCTATAAATTCCTTCAAACAATAGAAGCTCACTGCAGAAAAAATAATAGCAGACTTACCTCTATTGCAAAAAAATGGAAAATTATTAACAATTCAAATTGCCTCCCCGACAACGACGCCAAAATGTTGGGTGCAGGAATTGCGCTTAAGCAAACTCCTCAACACTTAAATGTCAACTTGGGGGTTTCGTAAACATAGAGACGAAGCGTAGGCAATGCAAGAAGTGGTATGAAATTTTCCTATTCCTAATCCTACTTCTTAAAGGAAATGCTTGCAGAATCAGACAGAAAACAATCTTAAAGGCAATTGACACCAAGGCAAATCTAGTGCTGGAATGTAAAAGAACAATTTGCAAGTAAATCAAGTAAAGGAGTTTTCACACAACTGAAACAATCTTAAATGCTGGAATGAAATGCTATGTCCATCTTCAGATAGATAGCTAACAGTTTGATAAGTGGGCCCTCGTAGAGATCTATTTTCCTCTTGACCTTCCTTCTACACAAACAACATGTTCTTTCACTATTGCAATTTGCTTGCACTAGTGCAAGTATAGTGTTTCTGTGTAAAAGTATATTTTACCTCTCTTACTGAAGATTTATGTCTTTGTGAAGATTCTCTAAGCTTCAGGGCTTAGAGCACTCTGTTTCTGTGACAAGAGACCAGCTTTTGCACTGAGGCAAATTTTCCTTCACCAAGTTTCTAATTACTTTTGAAAAGCCTGAAAGAGGTGCTGAAAAATAATTGCAACTGCAAATGAAATCCTAAAATAAATTGTCAATGGAAAGGAAATGCTTTAATTAATTAAATCTTGCAAAGAAAGTAAACTTCATGAAATGAAAGCAACTCAAAGTAATAAAAGCAGTAGTCTAAGTGATTTGTACAAGTCAACTAACTTTGGCAATCCACTCAAAGTGTTTATGTTCCTTGTTCATAAGACATAAAATGCAAGTATAACATGTTTATGATAAATTCATGCAACTGCTCTGAGATCCTCCAGAGATATATTTTTAATGTTGAAGACAATTACTGAAGTTAACAGTTCATTTGCTTGCAAAATAACTAGAAATGATATGCATGAAATAAATTCAATGTTTGCTGTAAAATAAATAATTGAACCGAAGTGCAGGAATTCACATGCACTGGTACAGGAAAAGGGCTTCTTGCACGATCCAAGCGAGAGTGAATTGAGACAAGGATTGCGAGTAAAGGAATGCGAGACAGGAATTCTAGAAAATAAATAAATTCAATTAACTCCCAAGCCACGGATCCGTTTCACACTTTAACTACCAAATAGATTCAAATCAGAATTTCAGAAATAAATATCAGAATTGCTCACACCACGCAACTGCAAAAAGAAATATTCACACTATCTTTCTGAATACCGGAAGCACAAGGGGTAAATGAGCTGGGTTTGCCGGGCCTTAGCCAACCAGCTCGTTTCTCATTTAAGAAACAAAAAGGTTTAGCACTCAAATACGCATCAAAGATAGATTAAACACATTGTATGAAAATCAGGGTGGATTCCTTGTATTACTTGATCAACAAATGTACATAGTAGTGCAAGTCTAGCCCAAAGCCAAAGGGCGATACCAATTACATAGAAAATGAAATTACAATCGAAGCATCACTAACTAGTTCTACCTACGTTCTATATTTTATACATCCTTTCGGCCTTAGCTGTATTCCACTAATTACAAACATTTTCTTATTCAGGCCTTTCGGCGGACAAACTAACAACTGAAATTACAAAATCGGCCAACAGTTATAATAGAACATGTATCTCGCTTAGCCGTAGACCATCTTTGGAAAACATCCTTGATTTTGCACCACCGATATCCTTCTTCAATTCATCAGCAACTAAACTCGGAGTCAAGGATCAAACCCGTCCACGTGGAAATATTTAGCTCACAGAAATCTCGGACAATCCTCATGGCAGTGCAGGAATCTGCCTGCACTGATCATACTCAATCATAATTAATACTAAGTTCATCAATTACTTCTAGGAAATTAACATAAGTTACAAGAGGTACTTAATAGGCATGAAATCCATATAAAAATGATTAATAAAGCACTTTAATAAATCTTAATGTAAAATATGAAGCATGTGCAGGAATAGGTAGTTATCTTGGACTAGTGCAAGAAAGAGAGGTTTATGTTGAGATAAAACAGAGGTTAATGTTTATAGAAATGGGGTAAAAATAGGGCAATTTGGGACACCAACACACCTCTAGTCAATCTAGACATTCCGGGCACCATTGATATTTCCATGTCCTGTTGATGATTTCAATTAACTTATGATTTTTTTACTACACTGGGAATTTACAACAAATTGTGGCATAATGTCTTGCATAATGAAGTCTTGGTCAATAGACATTTTTTTCATGTGTTTGGTTAGTATATGGACATTTGAGACAAAAGAAACATTTTTTAAATAATAGGAAATGAATCATTGGAGGGTCTTATTACAACAAAATCTAACACCTTTATTAACTTTTTCCATTGGTTTGGTTTATAATATGGCAGACCATGGAAAAAGAATTTTGATATTATGTAATATGGTATGAGTTTAATAGAAATTAGCTTATTTACAAACAAAAAAAACTAGGAATAGGCAAATAAATTGAAATTGACATGTACAATAAAATCAACTCGTTGATTTTAGTGCACATGCATAGATATAGTACTCCAATGAGGAATAAGTGATACTTTTATATGTAAACCACACAATGTAGTTTGAATTCCGACAAGAGGAATGATAGTTATAACAATACCATTGTCTTATGATCATAATCCACCAACCAAATTCAGTGAGTAGAATAAATCAATAACACTACAATAGACACATAGAGAGAGTGAAAAGAAAGATGAACACCATTTGTAGTCACAATCCTATCAAAGCCCATGAATCTATTAACCTCTGAAAATATCATTTAAGATTTGTAAAAATAATATTTTCATGTTAATAAACATCGTTGTGCAAACCATGGATTTTTTCTAAATATAAGAAAACATGATTTTAGTGTACATGCATCAATTTCAATGTTCATTTTTCATGTTCCTAAATTAATGCATATGGAAATTTACAAGCACACTAAAATCATTGCATTGAAAATTGAATAGAAAATGAAATAGGAATAGGAATAGAAATAGAAATTGACATATAAGTTGAAACCAATACATTGATTTTAATGTACATGCATTGCTTTTGTGTACATATTTCAACATTTCTAAATTAAAACTTTTGAATAATACTCTATGTGTTCTGAACAAACTAAGGAAACTAAGTAAATTTCAAATGATCAAATTAATCTTAGACATAAACATAGACCTAATGTTGATCATCTACAAAATACATGCATTGATAGAGTACTCTGATGAAGAATAAGTGACATCTTTGTATGCATACCACACGATGAAGTCTGAATTCTAACAAGAGGAATCATAATTAGAAAAATGCCATTGTCTTATCAACATAATCCATCAACTAATTTAGTGTGATGCACAAATTAACAATATTATAATAGACACATAGAAAGAGTGAAGAACACCATTTACAATCACAATCCTATCAAAGCCCATGAATACTAGTTATCTATTAATGTCTAAAAATATCATTTTATAATTTGTAAGAATAGTATTGTCATGTTAGTAGACATAGACAAGAAAGTTAGAGAATCTTTCTAATTGTAAGAAAACGTTATTTTAGTGGACATACATTGGTTTGAAAGTATATTTTTCATCATTTATGGATCATTGTATCTAAAATTGACATGTACGATAAAATCAAATTATTAAAAATTGGATAGAAATTGACGTGTACATTGAAATCAACTCATTGATTTCATTGTACATGCATTAATTTCCTTGTACATTTTTCATCATTTCTAGATCACAACTTCTAAATAACATTCTCTATGTTCTCAACAAACTGAGTAGATTTCAAATGGTCAAGTTAATATTACATATATACATATTCATAATGTTGATTATCTACAAATTGTGCTAGTATACTAAAAACTATAAATAAAGAAATAAAGAAATTTTGTCATTGATCATTTTTTATAATATTATCTATACTTTCACCCAACTAAGGAAAGTGAGTAAATTTGAAATGGTTAGATTTATATAGAAATATAAATATATCTAATTTTGATTATATACAATTTGTATTACTATACTAAAAGCTAAATAAGATAGATTAACAATGGTCCTTCTCAATAATACTCTCTATAATTTCAACCAACTGAAGAAAATGAGTAAATTTCAAATGGTCAGATTAATAGTAGGCATATACATATACATCATGTTGATCATCTACAAATTATGTCAGTGTGATAAAATTGAAGATAATTGACATTAATCCTTCTCAATAATACTCTCTATACTTTCAACCAAATGAGCAAAGTGAGTAAATTTCAATTGGTTAGATTAATCATATTCATATATATATATTATAATTTATAATATATAATATATATATATATATTTATTATATATATTTTAATGATAATGTTAATCATCTACAAATTTTTCGTGACCAACCTAGATTCATGTTAGGGATCAAATCTCTGAGGTCAAACATATCCTCAGTTTACACTAAAGAGGTTTGCACCTTGAAATATTTGATCCCTCTCAATACTTGATAGATATGGGTTAAGATGGATCTAGGATGGTTTATAAAAAATTATGGATAGCCTCTGCCTTTAAATTTTTTATGTCAATATGTATATTGTATGTTTTAGTGTGTGTTTTTTCATATAAATCAAACTATAATATTTGATTTTAACTATATTATAAATTAATATTGTAGTGTTTATAAATATTGATGTATAGTTCTATCATGTTTGAATATCTATCTATATATATATATATATATTATATATATATATATTTATGTATGTATGTATGTATGTAGAAATTTTATCTTAATTGAGTTGTCAATAATATTACTAGCTATTATCAATGAACTAAGCTAACTCATCACTAGTATTCAGGAAATCATTCCACTTATTTGTAAGTGGGTACTGTTGTTCTTACAGATGTGTTGAGTTTTAAGCTATTAACTTATTCTTAACAATAAACTCTTAATCAAATAAAAGGAATTTTGATTTATATATATATATATATATCTATATATATATAATTTTCACTATAAGTTTGTTTATTCAATAATAATAAATGATTATCCATATATCTATCTTATAATAATAATAAAATAATCCAAACTAAATGATACACTTTTGACCATTTAAAAGTTAAATGATACATTAACAAGTTTTATTATAATAATTCACTAAACAACAATGTATTATAAGAATGAGATGAATATTTGGTTTTGAAAAATACAGTTACTACAAGAATGGGATGAATATTTGGTTTTGAAAAATACAGTTACTACAAGAATGGGATGAATATTTGATTTTGAAAAATACAATTAGACAATGGAACTTATTATAGCAATTCATTTTATGATTAGTGTTAGCATTTTTTTTGTTTTGTCGAGACTTTTAGGAAGATTTTTATAATTTTTTTTTCAATATATTTTTTTCTCTAAATTTTTATTTATTGAAGTTTCATTTTTTACCTGTGTACATTACAACTAGTCTCTCCAACTTAATTTAAATATAACTAAATTAAATTATAAAACAATAAATATAAACTATTATAATTATTTTAATTTACGTTATATAATTTCCCTAAATTTCATTTAAAAAATAATTATAATATTTTTTTTTTAATATTTTTTTAACTATAAAAAATATTTTTTTATTTATTTTTATTATTTTATTACTAAATACTTAGCAATGTATATTTCATATCATAACTTATAAGCTTCCAAAATTAAAATGTTATTTACAACCAAACACAAATATCTCAGAACTGATACATTAATGGTTACATGTTTTCTAACGTACTTACAAAGTAGCGTGATGTCAGTTCTCAAGCGGTTACATGTCCGCTATCCTGAATTTTGACGGACAATTCGGAATCAATGCCTACCCTATGTTCTGTCAACCTACTAAAGCTGCAACTGTAGAGTCTCCAAAATTAAACGATAAATCCATTGGAAATGTGCAACTTCATTTAATTGATAAGAAAATATGGCCACTTTGAACATGAAGGATCAGCAGTGTCATTTTCATAATAAAATTGAATATGCAATATGTTTTTCAAGTTTAGAAAGATTATATGAGTTTAATTAATCAGATTATATATAAATAAATAATAAAATTGAATATGTAATGTTTTTTTGGTAAGCTTGGAATGATTATATTTTTATCATGTTTAATATATAACATGTTGTGGAAGCTAAGGAGTTGGGAATTGAATTGATAACTTCACATCAAAGAGCGCGTTAACAGAGCGGGAATTGAACCGATGACTTCGGGAATTGAACTCATGACTTGACATGCCTTAATAGAGAGCACCGAGTGGGAATTGAACCGATGACTTCACATCAAAGAGTGAATTGAACTGATGACTTCACATCAAAGAGTGAATTGAACTGATGACTTCACATGCCTTAACAGAGAGCACTGATCACCAATCACAGTTTATCCAAGACCCAATGGACAGAATTGAATATGTAACTTTAAACCATGGAGAAGACAACATTTTTTTTTACTTCACATCAAAGAGTGAATTGAACAGATGACTTCACATCAAAGAGTGAAGTTAAATTGAATTGATGACTTCACATCAAAGAGTGAATTGAATGGATGACTTCACATGCCTTAATAGAGAGCACCGATCACTAATCACAGTTTATCCAAGACCCAATGGACAAAATTGAATATGTAACTTTAAACCATGGAGAAGACAACATTTTTTTTTTTACTTCACATCAAAGAGTGAATTGAACAGATGACTTCACATCAAAGAGTGAAGTTTACAGAGCAGGAATTAAATGAATGACTTCACATCAAAGAGTGAATTGAACCGATGACTTCACATGCCTTGGAGAAGACAACAATTTTTTTTACTTCACATCAAAGAGTGAATTAAACAGATGGCTTCGCATCAAAGAGTGAAGTTAACAGAGCATGAATTGAATGAATGGCTTCACATCAAAGAGTGAATTGAACCGATGACTTCACATGCCTTAACAAAGAGCACCGAGCTGGAGTTGAACCAATGACTTCACATCAAAGAGTGAATTGAACCAATGACTTCACATCAAAGAGCAAATTTAACGAATGAATTCAGATGCCTTAATAGAGAGAATGACTTCACATCAAAGAGTGAATTGAACCGATGACTTCACATGCCTTAAAAAAGAGCACCGAGAGGGAATTGAACAGATGACTTCACATCAAAGAGTGAGTTGAACGAATGACTTCACGTGTTTTAATAGAGAGCACTGATCATTGTTTATCCAAGACCCAATGGACAAAATTGAATATGTAATGTTAAACTATGGAGAAGACAACAATTTTTTTGCCCATTGGGATAGTTTAATTCCCCTAAAGGTAATTGTTATCCTAAACCCCTCCCCATAAGATTTGAACCTATAACTTGGTGAGGACTAAACCCCACACAAATCAATTGATCCACACCTCATAAATCTTGAAGAGAAATATTTTATAATATAAATCAAAACATTTTATAATATAGATAGTTTTTCTTGCCAATAATGTAGTTATTATTTGTATTGTAAAAACTAATTAATTACAATAGTAAATTTACACTACAATTGGTTTGTTTTACCACCATATTGAAAGGAAAATAACAATTTTTTCATTAAAATGAAAGGATTTATTTTGTACTTTGTTTTAGTTGCATACAACAATAATGAGTTAACCACTATACTAATGTGTTTTTTTTTGTATTTTTTTATTAAATTTAGTAAATACAACAATAATAAGTTAACGAGTGTACTAATGTGTTTTTATATCTTTTTACTAAATTTTGTAAACATATAAAAATATACTAGTTTTTGGAAAGAAAATTGGTTTCCGGTTTTCCTAAAACAAAAAAATGGTTATTGCACAAATTGGAAACTACCCACAAAAAAAAATGTTGCAACGTAGGGGATTTAAAGCTGTTTAAAACCTCTGATATTTAAACACCTATTTTATACTATACCCCTACCATGAACCAAATTTGCATATACCAATGGTTCTAAATATATTTGAACAACCATCTTATAGTCCCTACATAGTGATAGTACTAGGCCTACCTCATGGCCAACGTGTGTCTCTAGCATTGTCATGTAGTACAAATATCTCATTAACCAGGGTATTTGTTTCTATCTTGTTTCATTAGTGAATGTGATAAATATGTGTTGCGGTAAATTTAGTTCTAAATTATAAGCATTATGATTAGTTTAATTATATTGGTTGAATATCATATTATTTTTATCTCATAGAAACAATAGTAAATATAAAATTAACACAATTATATAAATTAAATGGTTGATAAATATTGATAGCATTAACCTAGGATAAGTATCAGAACACTTATGATACATTTTATTGTAGCTTAAATTAAAAAATCATTAAAAATTAACTAAATTATAACTTTATGTAAATTATTATTATTATTTTCTTTATAAAAAGAATAAGATATAAATTAAATATTAGATTAAAATATATTATATATTTATATATATATATATATATTATATATAATATATTAATATATATATATATATATATATATATATATAGATATATAACAAGATTCTTAACCATGGATATTCACTCTCACTTTATCATTGTCATTCTTAATATTAAATCGCCTTTGTTACAATATTATGGGTTATTACCATGGCTTATCAATATCCTAGAATAGTCCATGTTGGTTAAATCCCTACCATCCATCTATTCATTATTGATAATTAAATTAAAATACTGGAAACCCTGTTCCAAAATAGGTAGGGCTATCATCATGATCAATTACTTATTATATGGTGCTTACTGTTTTCCGACCATGGCTATTCTTCCTTCTTAATGCACAACACATATTTAGTACATCTTGGAGTCTTAAGGTAAAAACTAAGCTATTGCACCAAGAATGCCAAGCATTAGCTTGTGCTTAAGTACTTGTTCAAGGATGAAACAATTAACTAATAAAAGATTCATTTTGATGGAAATTGTCTCCATCTTAAACTAGAAGACTCATAGTTAATTGTATCAAAATGCAAACTCATGGTGATAAGGATAACTAGTGCTTGGGAACATGTTGTAGGAAGACTATTGTTAAATTTTATGGTCATATGATTGGATAACTATCAATCCCTTAGTAGATATGGGAGGAAGGATAAAGGTGTGTATAATGCAGCAAATGGCATGGCAAAAGGGACTGCCATGAAATATTTAAGAAGGCTTGGGTTGAGCTTTCCCTTGGAAGCATTAAAAATCCATGGGGTTGAGTCATTGTGCTTGTTAGGAGTTTTGTGCTTTTGTTTTTTTGTGATTGTTTGTGCTTGATTTGCGGTTTTGATTACGTATGGTGCATGGTCATGCCACTGTGTTGTGATGTCGTATTGTTATTTGTTTTTCATGGATTTCTTGTTGTTTGCTTCTTGATATTTCCTTTTATGCTTTGAGGGTCTTGGGAATTGGTTTGGGAAGAGGAAAGTTGATGTAGCTCGAGAAAAGTTGAATGAAACCCAACAGGTAATGAAAGACTCGAATGAAGCTCAATGCATGTATAATGGCAGCTGAAGGCAGGAATATGATAGTCAATTGGATTGGTTACATCCATTGGTGTAAATGGATGGTGGCAGGACAATCATGAGGAAGGTAACCAGGAAATGTAAAGTGAATGGATTTGAGCCGTAAAATGTCTTGGCTATGTTGGGAACTATTGTTCTTAATGTTGTGCATATTGTGCACAAATAGAGGGATTTCTATTAACCTTAACCTTATGACATCTGGTAATTATATTGTGATCATGATTATGTTGATGTCTCTATATGTATATATGTATGCATGTGTGTCGTTGTCAAACAGTGTCGTCAGAGATCATGATTGTTTTATGCTAATGTTTATATGTATGTATGTATGTCATTGTTAGATAGGGTCGTCAAGGATCATACTTGTGGAGGAATGATTGCTTATGCAGGTGAATGGAATGAAGAGGTTCCCCATCCTATGAGGAATCAAGTGGGAAGAGTAGACTTAAAAAACATATGAGGTTAGTATCACGTGGATATGAATTGATATTATGTGATTATACTATGTCTATGTTATGGTTGGTAATGCTGAGGGGCACATCAGTGGAATGAACACAGTGTGATCTGCAACATTCTTGGGTAAGCATGGATGGTGGAAAGACATTAGAAGCAAGGTTTTCTGGTAGAGACATTGTAGTCTTTGGATTTGTAGTACTACTATTGTGTATATTTTGTACATATTGTACATGTTGTACTTGTGATGTTGTATACATGCGGTGTTGTGTATATATGGTGTTGAGCGCATGTTGGATATGTAATGTTGTGTACATATGGTGTTGTGCGCATGTTGGATATGCAATGTTGTGTACATATGGTGTTGTGCACATGTTGGATATGAATTGTTGTGTACATATGGTGCTTTGTGCATGTTGTATATGTGGTGTTATGTACATGTGGTGTTGTGTGCATGATTATACATGTGGTGATGTGTGCATGTGGTGTTGTGTACATGTTGTACATGGGGTGTTGTGTGTGGGTGGTGTTGTGTACATGTCATGCATATGGTGTTGTCTACATGTCGTGCATGTGGTGTTGTGTACAAGTAGTACTGTGTACATGTTGTGTAGGTGGTGATGTGTACATGTTGTGTAGGTGGCACTACGTACATGTGGTATTATGTACATGTCGTATACGTTATGTTGTGCACATGTGGTATTGTGCAGGTGCATTGTGTAGTTGTGATATTGTGACATGTGTATTGTGTTGTGTTGTACACCAGGTGTAAGTGTATGTGTTGTATTGTACACCGAGTGTAGGTGTATGTGTTGTATTGTACACCGAATGTAGGTGTATGTGTTATGTTGTGTGACAAATGTAGGTGTATATGTTGTGTTGTATGACGGATGTAGATGTATGCATGTGATGTACACTGGATGTATGTGTATGTAGTTAAAGAGAAGAGAAGCACTAGGTGCTTGCCGGATGTGGCAACCAATTCGATGTGCATCTAGAAAAGACAAAGAACCAAAGTAGAAGTAAAGAACATATTAAATGATAAGTATCAATGTTCTATTTTAGTTTTAATATGCATGTGATCTATGACTTTGATCTAAGATGGTTACATGTGATCTATGATTTTGATTTATGATGGTTGAGTTTTTAGCTAACCGGATGTGATATGTTTATTCATGATGATTTGATCAAACAACTAGTTTGACTTGTTGTGACAGGAAGTGAACAAAATCCTAAGTGTACCTTATTGATGAGCTACCAATGAGGTATGATTTGAATTTATTTCAGTTCGTTTTGAATCTATGACAATTATGTGCTTGGTAAAGGAAAGCATGAAAATGCTCAGTTGGGTGGTTGGAACTGACTGTAAGATTAGCAGTAGCAGTGAAAGGAATTGGAATAGGAAACAGTATGTTGGTGAAACACTTCAGGAGCAAGGCCATTGTGGGACATTAGTACCCAATAGTGTCCATTGATTGCCATGAGCATGCTATGACTGGTATGATGGTTTTGAGGCGGAGATATGCCTTGGTTTTTGGACCTTCCGATGCGAGGAAACCTTGCCAATGGAGGGGTTGCCCAAGGGACTGCGTAGCAGAGAAGGGGATGCCCACGGAACTTGGAAGGTGTGTGACTACACGGGAGGGGGTGACCGAATTTCTTGAGGGGTTGCGTAATAGAGTAGGGAAGGTCGGGGATTTATTTTTTTGGTTATTAGCATTGCGAGATGGAATCAAATGCACATTGGTAGTGTTCCCTGGAACAATGAGCCAATAACTGTTCATTGAGAGGACAACAATGCAGGATTGTGGCACTGGACATTGGAAGCAGTTTTGAATTTGGTAGTGGATTCTAGACTTCCTGGGAAGGAGGTGAATCTTAGTACTACTTTTTAGGGTAGTGGTGTGAGCCTCTGGATTCCCTTGTTGATTGATGAAGGGATCATATCCTTTTATTTGTTGGTTTAGAAAATGTGAAAATGTGTATATTATTGTAAATACTGTATCGAGTTGGATTTATAAAGCTCCATAGAGAGTATGGTTATTTTCTAGTTGAATAAAATGTGTATGAGTATATATGTGGTTGTTATTGTAAATACCATAATGAGTTGTGTTATAAAGCTCCAGTAAACAGTATGATTGTCATGTTTTCTGTAGTGGTCATTGTAAATACTGCAACGAGCTATGTTATAAAGCTCCATAGTCATTATGTTTTGTTTTCAACGGCTTGTTGGTTTATAAGTATCATTGAACACTGAGAACAATGTTCCCCCAAGGGGGAGGGTTTTGTAACAACCCTAGTAAAAGATCATGTAATAAGGTTAATAAAGGCAAAATAAGACCAAGGTCATGGGACACACATTCTGAGCTAAATGTTGGGCAAAACATCCTAGTGGGTGTTTGTTTCGTTTATTATGGCTAAGGAATTGGCAAAGGCATTGGCAAAAGCAAAGAGGCATTAATTGACATTTTATTTATGGAAATAAAGGAAATTAGGAGAAAAGAGGGATGAAAGGTCACAAATTTGCATAAGGAGGAAATTGAAGGGAAAATAGAGGCTTCAGTGATAAAAAGGCTTCTAAGGATCAGTGCATGGCGTTTTGGCAGGTTTTGGGTGGAATTCAAATTCTATTATGTTGTGTGTGTGATATATTATTTCCATGACTAACCCCGAGTGCTAGTTTATAGATTTACTTGAGCCTTAGGTTATTACCTTATTTCCTTGACGTAAATGAACTTTTAACCAAATAAAAACAATTTTGATAGTATTAAAAAACAAGAAAATTTTATAGATATTTAATTTCACCACAAGTTCTATTTGATTCAATAATAATAAATGGAATTTATCCATATAATCTATCACGTAATAATAATAAATTAATCAAAACTAAATGATACACTTTGACCATTAAATGATACATTAAAAAGTGTTATTATAATAATTCATTAAACCGTTTATCATAAGAATGGGATGAATATTTGGTTTTGAAAAATACAGTTATTACAAAAATGGGATGAATATTTGGTTTTGAAAAATATAGTTAGGTAATGGAACTTATTATAGCAATTCATTTTGTGATTATTGTTAGCATTTTTTTTGTCGAGGTTTTTAAGCTTTATGGAGATTTTTATAGTTTTTTTCAATAATTTTTTTTCTTCTAACTTCTTTATTTTATTGAAGTTTCATAATTAACAAATATTACATAGCAACTAGTTTCTTCCAACTTAATTTAAAATGTAATTAAATTAAATTATAAAACAAAATATATAAATATTAATTATTTTTAATATGTATATAAATTCTCATTAAATTTCACTAAAAAATAATTATACAATATTTTATATATATATTTTTATGTTTTTGTTAACTATAAACAATACATACTTTTATTAAATTAAAATATTATATTATATATTATTTATTACTAAATATTTAAAAATATGAGCTTCGTTTTGGAAGCAATCACAAATATCTCAGAACTGATAGATTAATGGTTACATATTTTCTAACGTACTTACAAACTAGCGTGATGTCACTTCTCATTTGCAGGGCATCGGGTTATCGAGTCATTGAGTCTTAGAGTCTGAGTCCATTGTGTGTGAAGAGTCGAGTGTTCTCCTGCTCTGCATCTGCGGATATTCAATCCGATCTGCTTGCATCACGAGTAACCACTCAAAGTCCTTAGATTGGTTTGAGAAGCCTGCGTATCAGTGTGCTCGGCACTGGTAAGAAACTAAAGTGGCCGAACCATTTAGAGAGTCAAGTTTGGTGTGAAATCTGATTCTGTGACAGAGCCTATATCTTGCCAGAAGCCTCCGGTAGTAACTTGCTTATGATTAAGCTGTGAAAAGTCCGGAAAAAGCAAGGATAGTCTGTTTCTGTAAGAATCTCTCTCTGTAAAAAGCTCTGTGAGCATTATGTAAGAATTACTCCATTTTGAAATAAAATGAGTATGCCGTTTTCGCATCTGAGTACCTCTGTGCATTTATAAAGATCCGCTGTGATAGTAGTTCTCTCTGAGCTTTCGTCCGAAGTTCGCAGGAAGTTCGCCAAAGGATCGAAGGGACGCCAAGACCGTGTAAGGCGAGGAAGCCGTTGTGAAGGTCGCTGTCCGCTATCTCGAATTTTGACGGACAATTCGGAATCAATGCCTACCCTATGTTCTGTCAACCTACCAAAGCTGCAATTGTCGAGTCTCCAACATTAGACGATAAATCCGTTGAAAATGTACAACTTCATTTAATTAATAAGAAAATGTGAACGTGAAGGTATTTAAGTCATACTTGAGTATTTGATATGGCAAATGATCCGTCTTGTTAATGGGAAGATTAGAATTTGATTTGTAGTGTCATTTTTTTATCGAGTTGTTTTTAGTGTGATTTTTTTGGATTTTTTAGTTGAGCTATGTAATGTTAAATTATTAGTGAGATGTTATCGTAATGATTGTGCAAAGATCATTAGTGGTACATGTAATGTTAAACTATTAGTGAGATGTTATCGTAATAATTGTGCGAAGATCATTAGTGGAGCATGTAATGTTAAACTATTAGTGAGATGTTATTACAATGATTGTGCAAAGACCATTAGTTGAGCTTGGGTGCCCCTTGGGATAGTTTAACTCCCCTAAAGGTGGTTGTCATCCTAAGACTCTCCCATGAGATTTGAACCTATGACTTGGTGGGAACTAACCCCACACAAACCAGTTAATTTACACCATAGTTTAATTCCCCTAAAGGTAGTTGTCATCCTAAAACCCTCCTGTGAGATTTGAACCTATGACTTAGTGGGAACTAACCCCACACAAACCAATTAATCTACACCTCATGGGTTTTGAAGAGTTACATTTTATAATATAGATAGCTTTTCTTACCAATGTTGTAATTGTTGTTTGTATGGTAAAAACTGATTAATTGCAATTATAGATTTGCATTACAATTTGTTTATTTTGCAAATTTTGCACGATATTGAAAAGAAGATAACAATTTTCTCATTAAAATGAAAGGATTTCTTTTGTACTTTGTTTTAGTTGCATACGTCAATAATAAGTTAACAATGCTATTGTGTTTGAGATATCTTTTCACTAAATTTTACAAACATATAAAAATTTGTACATAATTATTTGCAAACATATAAAAAATGTACATATTTATTTTAATATAAGAGTTAGTCTTTAAAAAGAAAATTGGTTTCCAATTTCTTAAAACAAAATAAATTTATTGCATAAATTGGCAACTACCCAACAAAAACATTTGTTGCAACATAGGGAATTTAAACGTGGTTAAAACCTCTGATATTTATGCCGTAAGGCATTTTCCTTTGGGAAGAACTCCTCAAACTACCACCCTGTACCGTTTATCACCATCGATATTGTGCTAGACGATTGAAAGTTATGCACCATAGGATGAGTTGGTTAAGATATGTTAGTTGCTGCATTTACCAGTTCATCAATCATCTGTTCGATGTGTTTTGGTTTTGGGGACTCTCAATCTAGGGTTTAGGATGTACGCCTCACATATCTGTCGGGCCTCTCCCCGCCGCACAAGGTTTCATTCCCCCACATGTCTCTGCAAACAATGTTTGTATACTTTGTTGCAAATGTCCTATTGTTGCCATACATAACTTCACATAATGATAGACAGTGTTTCAATTTGCATCAGTGGGTTTTTAACTTTTCTCCAGGGTTTCTTTAACGACCCGAGAGAGTCACAGCGACTGTGATCACAACCGGCTTAAGACTTAGGGTTCACAACATGACTTCACAATGTCATAATGGTTGTGAACATATTCGCTCAAAGACCTACAGTTTTCCTCGTGGCTCATGACACCCACAACAACTGTGATTTTTAGGACTTGGGGTTTAAAATGGTTTCAAAAAATTACATTTCACTATATTCTTTTTAGAAGTTTTCTCATGCCACCATCCTATCGTAGACGATTTTCGCAGTGATCACGACCATGATTGTTGCAGGCACTGTCGGCGTTCTAGGAAACCCAAGCAAGGAATGTGAAGAACAACCCTACACAAAATTTCTGTTATAGAATTATAACGCCTGCTATACACTTCTCTATTACAGATATATAATGACTATCACTTGTCTATTTTATAGGTTCGGCTCTCTCGGGGTGGCCTGCAGAAATGATTTTCCACTCACGACCGTGAATATCATAGGTTTGTCGTTTACATTCTCTGTTACTTCTTCTATTTCTTCCATAAGCGAGGGCTCAAACTTCATGTCTAGCCCCATTAAGGTTAAATAGCAGTTTACACTTCATAAAAAAGTGGTTTTAATGATGCAAACATGAAACTGTCTTTGAATGACGTAGTCTAAATGGTGGATCTATCATTAATTCAAATCCTTTATTGGCCTTTTTGGGTTTGCAACTGAAGCAGCCTTGATTTTGATTCATCAGGGAGAGTCACTGTGGAACGATAAAAATTTGTTTACACGGTGTGTTGATGTTCCATTGACACAAAGAGGGGTAGAAGAAGCTATTGAAGCTGGAAAGAAGATTAACAATATTCCTGTTGACATTATCTTTACTTTTGCATCGGTTTGGACTCAGATGACTGCTATGCTTGCAATGAATCAGCATCGCAAGAAAAAGGTTAGCACCCAAAATCTCCAAAAGATGACTGCTTAAATAATCATGACTGGTTTGGGCACTTCTCTATTTTATTTAGTTGCCCTGGTATGAAGTGCAAGGGTAGGTGTTTAATAGTGTTATTACTTCTCGTTTATATTTTCACATTTTGAAAAATTAGAATTTTTCAATGATGCTAAAAAATGTATATCATTATGGGAAAATTGTTCAAAAATAAGGGATACTCTATTGAAAATGTAAAATAGACTAATGCTTGCAGTAATGGTTTGGGCACTTCTCTGTTTTATTTGGTAGCCCTGGTATGAAGTGCAAGGGCAGGTGTTTAATAGTGTTATTACTTCTTGTTTATATTTTCACATTTTTGAAAAATTAGAATTTTTCAATGATGCCAAAAAATGTATATCATTATGGGAAAAATGTTTAGAAATAAGGGATACTCTGTTGAAATGTAAAATAGACTAATTGTTATAGCACCATTTACCACTCTTGGTAGATCTGATGCTCTGGTTATGGCCTAGGGCAAACCTTCCTTTCCAGACTTAGTCCAAAACCTAAAAAACAATGTTTTATTTCCCATACGCTACTTTTCCCTATGTTAAAAGTGTGTACACACGGGTCAATATATACCCAACTTGCGTATATGTGTTAAAAAACTTAAAAATAATAAATCTCCTTAAATTTGGGCGGAGTTTACGGGTTTTACCATTACTCACCTACTACAGCCCATGGCCCAATTGAAAAAGCTAATTTAGAGAAGTATAAATAAACCTCCATGGGAAGGCCTAAAAGAGGAGAAGAAATGAGATATTGAGATTATAGTTGATTGATCCTTGATCGAGTCTGAAGAAATCTAAATCCCTCCTGCACTCCCCAAGATTTAAGAAACTCTTGTTTCCTCTTTTTATATATCCTTCATCCCTCTTATGATATCCTTGTGTATATTGATGGAGGAATATTGCTGAGGCCGGGACAAGATGGATGCGGAGGACGGTTCCACTTAGAGCTGGAGGAAGACTCAGGTTGTAGTTTTCTATCTTTCATTTAGCTTACATCAATAAAGAAATGTTGTTATGTTCCTGATATTTATTGTGTTTATGCATTGATCCATGTTGTGATTTGTTTATAAATCTTATATTAATGTGTAATTGTACATTTTCTTATATGATCTAACACATATATCATGGACATGCTTTCCATTATCGTCGTTGTATACGCTTTGCTTGGATAATTTACAGGTTTCAAAAGCATCGGAAGAAGCAGAGGGTTTGAACCCTATGGGATCTACCCAAATGTAGGACCTCCGGGTAAGGAGACTTCTTCCTAGTTCAATAGTTAAATCATTTAAATTGTTTTTTTGCACATTTCTTGTTGTTGTATGCCCTCCGCTCTGTTGGGGTTTTCAACCCAAGACCCTAGGGTGTTCCCACCCGCAACAGAATTGGCGACTCCAATGGGGAAAACATTCTTGTTTTTCCTAGTTTGGGTTGTTTGTTCTCAATCAGGGTTTGTTTTCTTGATTGATTGCTTTTATAGTGTCATTGACTTATTAGTTTCCCAGACATCAAATCTGATCTTCCAGATCAGGCCTTGATTTTTTTTTTATATGCGCTTTTCTTGGAGTACAATCGCGTATACACACTAGTTTCATTAAGCAGACTCGCGTATACGCGAGTTTCCTGTGTTTCAAATGCATGTGTACACCTTTGTGTCTTTACACAATCGCGTATACATAATTTTCGATTTTTTTTGAAATATTTTGTTCAGTTAGGTCTATTGCCTCGTGACTTTTGCTATTTTCTGGTCATCCACTGTCTGTAGAACTCATTTCTCTTGCAAGTTTTCAATTTTGAATCTCCTTCTTAGTGAAAAGCCTAGTTGGCCCAAGATTGCTTTTTGAGTAGGGTTTTGTTTTCGGTCTTGGGTTCAAGGCTTCTATTTGAAGTTCTTGGATGTTTCGGTTTTCTAGAACAAGAAATTGCTTTTGATTTCGTTTATAACCCATATTTCAATTTGCTTTGCTTGCCTTTTGATCCGAATGGAAAATGGCATCAACGCATGGTATTCATCCACCCATGTTATTCATCCATCCATGGAATTTACCCATGGTATTATAAGTGGCATCCACCCATGGTATTATAAGTGACATCCACCCATGGTATTCATTCGCCCATGGTATTTTCCCATGGTATTGTGACATCCACCCATGGTATTCATTCACCCATGGAATTGACGCGTGGTATTGTGACATCCACCCATGGTATTCATTCACACATGGAATTGACCCGTGGTATTGTAACTGAAAAATACTGATATGCCATCAAGATTGAGCAAAAGTTTAAATAGAACAAAAATAGTAGAATTCCCAATAAACAAAACCACAAAGAATTTTTTTATTAAAACATATAATAACTATAAGGACTACATTGTGTGGACAATCCATCCTTTTACAAAATGTGAATTGTTACTTATAGTATTTTTTAGATACAATACCACGGGTCAATTCCATGGGTGAATGAATACCATGGGTGGATGTCACAATACCATGGGTCAATTCCATGGGTGAATGAATACCATGGGTGGATGTCACAATACCATGGGAAAATTCCAATGGGTGAATGAATACCATGGGTGGATGTCACTGACAATACCATGGGTGGATGCCACTTACAATACCATGGGTGGATGAATACCATGGCTTGATGCCATTTTCCATTCGAATCAGCTTTCCCTTTTGGTTGACCTTGTCATTTTTCATGCCTTTTTGAGTGTCTCTTTGTCAATCTTGAGAGTTTTCTTTTTGACATTTTATTGGTTTGCTGAAGTCTTTTGTTATTGTTCTGATTAGTTTGGACGAGTTTGTAGTCCTTCTTGTTTCAAGTTTCATTTATTAATGAGTTTTATAACTTGTGAAGTGTAAGGACTCCTTGTGCTTGTTTCTTGATCTTTGGAATTTAGTAGTTCTTTTTGTGACCTCAAAAATTTATTTAGTTTCCTTAAAAGAAAAATACAAAAACATAGCTTTTGCTTCTCTTTTTCTTTCCAAGATTTTGGTATTTTGGTTTATTTTGGTTTTGTTTTTGAGCAATTGTGATCTTTTTCAATTTGTTTGCTTGGTTTTGAGGGAAATTTGTTTTTAAATTTTTTCCCTCTTCATTGTCAAGTTGGCTTATTGACCTTATAAAGAAGCAATTTTACTTATAGTGTGAGTATTCATAGGATCTTGCATCATCATTTAAATTTGCATTAGGTTAGTTTGCATCATAAGCATTCTTAGTCTTTTTAGATTTTGAGTGTGTGTGGAGTGTTTAAGAAAAAAAAGAAAAGGATATTTTGCTTATATAAGGTTTTTGTAGAACCAAGTAGAAATCCCTCTTTATTGAAAGAAAATAACTGCATGCATATAGTTAAGTTTCTATTGGTTTCTTTTGCGTCGAACAGATCATCAATTTCACTCCCGTTATACCCTTGACTTAAAGAACAACCCTCTAAAATCAAGCGATTTAATAAAAATAACTAGAACTTTTTAATTTGTCATTAACAAACACCAACAAGTTTAAGTTCTTTAGGGCCTTGGAATAGGTGAGTGGAGAGTTAAATCTCCAAGGCTGCTCAAATTATCAAACCTAGAAGTTGAATAACGAGTGAAATCTAGTGTCGTTAGAAAGATAGGGAAAGCTCCATGACTGGGAGTTAAGCACGAGGAAGAGCGAAGACAAGGACGAGAGATACCCCCTTTCCTACTTGTTGGATCCTGCCTCACGACTGTTCCGCCCGGCTTTTGATATGGACTGGTGCCCATAGTTGTCTTTCCTAGGGATCACATAGGTGGTTGTAGAGGGGAATCCCATGGCACATGAGGTAGATGTTGCATCACATTCATCAGTACTTTTGGAGGGTACCCTTGCGAATCTTGGGTGCTTTCACTGGTAAAGGTTGTTGTCTGGAGGTCAATGTAACTGTTTCTGTTACCTTCGCTAGTCAGCCTGGGTCATTATTACCCCAAACTAGTTTCTGAAGGTCCTTGATTTTCTCTTTCTTGTATTTTGGTGTCCGGTCGTCATCACCGGGATCAAAAATACTTGGAAGTAGTGTGATTGACTGTATCTTTAGGGATTTTATAGAGAGTTCTCTTTCCTCCTAGTTGGCCTAGCTTTACAATTTTTTGGAGTCTTTAATTAGACTTCTTAAAAATAATTAAAAGTGGCTAATCGACTAGTTCATCGATCTAGGAGGCTTCGCGGGCTTTCACCTACGAGTGTTGATCCTTCTCCTCGAAGGCGTAGGAGCAATTCTGCCAATGATTTTCAATCAGTGGCAGCAGACGCATTTGAGATTGATCTTCCAATTAGAGTTATTGATTCACAAGATAGAACTAGTACAAGTAGAGAGTTGGAGAGGAACACTCCAGTTCTTTCGAGAGTCCTCTTCCAGTTGAAAGACGTTATTGAGGTCAAAGAGCTTCATGAGTCTCTTTTGACTCCTAATTCTACTTTTCCTCCCGATCACCTGGATGTTTTATTATACATCGGGGTCCGACCAACAGGCCTTTCAGCCCAGGTTTATTTCGATCTTTTCCTTCGATGACTATTGTTGGGAGCATGGTATCCACCATAAGTGCTACTAGTATGAAAACTACTATATCCATACAAGGAGGAGGAACGATTTCTATACCTTCCGTTACTCCTAGCACTGCTATATTTGGCTCTACTTCTATTCCATATTTGAGTGGGGGCACCCAAGCTTTTATGTCTAACATTGGATCTTTCCCTTTTGGAATGCCGACCAACGCAATTCCTTTGGTTCCGTTAAGTATTCCATCAGCTGCCTCCACGTCTATGATTTCCATGGAAAGTGGGTCAACTTCTTTTTAGGGTTTCCCTTTTGGGAGTGGTCATATACCACATTCCAACCCATCTTTAGGATCATTACCTTTTCCCTCTATGGGTCAAAGTTATAATCCTTTTCAAGGCTGGACAAACCCTGTGGTTAGTGAACTTGGAGCCAGGAATCAATTATTTCGGCTAACAGGGAAACATGCCGTATTCTTCTATCAATTAATTCCATAACTTTTCTCCCTATGCTCATGCATGGAACCCTTACCAAGGGCTCTCTACTCCTTTTCACACCTCTCTAGTGGGCAATTTCACTGGATGCAAAAAAAATTCAGCAAGAGTTGGTCAAACTCCGGTTTTTTCTGAACCATAAGGAGCTCTTTATGATTAAAGTGGGTCTATGAATTACTTAAGGCAATCTGGTGCCTTCAAAAATATAGGGTAATCTTTTCAGAACGTTGGGACGAGACTGCAATGGTCTAGGGACATGACTGAGCTTGGTTTTCACTCACAATTTGCAGCTAAGTTCAGTGATTTGGGCCGAGCTTATGATGGGAAATAAACACAAAGTATAGGGGTATGATCTAATGAGGTTATTAAGCCACAACCAAGGCACTTAGGATGTTTGCAAGTCAGATGTTAAGTTCATAAACTAACCCGGAGATTGACTGAAGCAGCATTAATTTACTTTGCAGTTGCATAGAAAAAGCAGTTCAAGGGCTAGCTGGCTTAACTTCAGGCTCTGTCTGTAGTTTATAAAGCAAACAATAGTAACAAACAAACAAACTATTCACTTCCCAACGAAGTCGCCATTTTGTTTCCAGGAAAACTAGTGTCTATTCAGATCTTCTAGTCCCACTAAGACGGGTAACTATCTTAGAAACAAACAATTCAAAGTAACTTGTGTTTTCCTTTATGGGAGATAGATAAGAGAGAAGCAGAGAGCACCAACCTTAGTCTTTCGCTTGGCTCCTTGGTTGTTTCCTCTCTCCTTTGATAGAGCTTACCACTCCTTTCTCACTTGTCCCGCTTCAAAGAACACCTGTATAGGCAAAACAACAAGAAACCATCAAAGCATAGAGATCTATGATACCATAAATAATGTAGAATCAGAAGTACATTAACCATACATACGCAAATACAAAATTTAGGAATACACGAGTATATGGAGGAAAACTCAAATAACTTTATTGATAGAAGTAGAAGAGAGGATTACAACCCAGCTGTTAGATCCAATGCCATCCTTCTAGCATGAAAGCCCTCTTCACCTCATGAAAAGCTATATCACCCAATCATACAATGTCTCAAAGTGAATTCAACAGCACTTCCTTACAGATTACAAAATTCCAGCCTCAAGATCTCTAGGATGAGGGATCCATATATAGATATTTTCAGGGGGGTGAGTCAGCTTCTGGGTTTTTGATTAGTGTCATTTCACTGATAGTTATTGGTTCCACTTGGAGATTTCATGATCTCTTACTCATCCCTGGGCGAATTTAGAGAGGCAAGTGTCATATGAGCAGTTTCTAGAATATTCTCTAGGTTTCCACTTAGCCAACTGCCTCTGCCATTTGTCTACTCTCTCCCATCACACCCTACAGAAGGCATTTTCAGTATGCATCACACCCCCCGTGTGTAATAGGTGAGATGTATCACACCTTGGCCAAAGAGCAGTTTGTATGGGTCAGTTTTGACTAGTTCTGAATAGTTTTTCAGGTGGAACTTATGGGAAATGACGTAATCAGTTGACCTTGATCCTTTAGGGTATGAAACAACACTTTTAGGGGGTTTAAGAGCCCTTGGTTTATCAACATATGTGATTGAGGTTGCAGTGCCCAAATATGTCTATAACAGTGCCCCCTAAAGCATGAGGTTGTAAATCTTCTGATGTCAGGTGAAATGCTTTATCATGAGGATCTGAGGTTTTTCGAACTGGAAGGTGACCTGTAATAAGATACAATACAATACATTATCTTCATATTATTTTCATGATCTAGCTGAGGCGGTAATTCCCATGCTCAGCTTTATAAATTCATTTTCATGTACATAGGACAGACAATCGTCTACCGTTGCAGACTGGTGATTCTTGTAGAGCCATCATCCCTTAGCTTGGATGATCATTTGCACAACTATGGCGTACATTTGATGCCTTTATTTTCTTGAATATATTGCAGCTCATATGGATGAAACTTGATCTGGGGTCTTCAAAACTCATTCAATCTTCACTCGATGTACAATTCGATCCATGTGAAAAGATGTTCTAAAGTCAAACATGGAAAGACATCGCCTGATTACCAGCCAATGATGTAAGCTATTAACAAGTGCGAGAGGAATCACCAATAATGATAATGACCCTCAAGGTACTACAATGCAATTCACGTGGTGTGAATATATGAATCGATGTCGAACACCACGTAAAATCTTTCGGTTGAAGGCCACTGATGTAAACCTGTTTACGGAAGTGAGAAACTTGCCATTGAGGCATGCAAGCTTCAAATTACTGAAAGGGTTGTTCTTAAGTCAAATTCTTGGATAATAAGCTGATGTCGACAAGAGGTGACCCATCGTAAGAGGGCCTTAATGAATCCCACATCTATGACACGAAACGAAACAAATGATTTTATGGAGGTGAAAATGATATGATGATACAAGGTTCAGGAATGGTGGTCATGAAAAATGGAGAGTGAAGGTATTGCAATGGATGAGGCGTTAGCTAGGTTGCTGAATTCTCTGAATGACTTCTATTGAACATATTGGCGACACTGAAATGGATTGGTAACGTTAACCCCAAAAATTGTTGGTATGGAGGACCAATGGTGATGGTGAACAGAATAACCCAACCCGACTCAATTGTGGTGATGGAGTGAAAGTGTCGTGTTCAAGAGCGACCTACTACCAATGAAGTTCTTCAAGTTTTCTTCCCCTTTTTCCCCAGTCATTGTTGACCAGTACTTCTTTATTTTTTTCAAGCTTGAGGAGGATAACATATGCTTGTTCTATAATTTGCCCTTCGAGCAAACCTGTCGCTATGTTTTAGCGAGCCTAGCAACATTGAAACTCGCTTTTGTTTCGATGGACAAGTTTGTCGCTATTGTTTTAACGAGTTTAACGACAAAGATAACTCAGTCCTTGTCATGTTTAGAGAGTTTGAAAAGGGACAAAAAGGAAACTCCAGCAGTCCTTTTTCGTGGCATAATCCCTTAAGTCCAAAAAAGTATAAAATAATACGAAAGGGATGACTTTTCGATAGTTTTAGCGAGCCGAAAAAGACAAGCGCTTGATATTTTTGTGGAATGATCTCTCAGGTCCAAAAATATTAAAATGTAGAGGAGCGATGGCGCTTCCCTTTACTTTAACGAGTTGAAAAGGCCAGTAGCTCGGCAATCTTTTCATATTTTACGAGTCTAAAAAGAGCTTAAAGGAGACTCGCTTTTTAGGAACGAGTGGTGTTTTCGGGTAACAACTGGTTCCAGGTAAGTTTGGAACTTCTCAAACACGGAAATGTAAAGAGGGTGGCTAAAAAAATCACTCGTCGCAACTGTTCCTCAAAAGGGTAAACAATCAAGTGGAGGTGTATGGTCAGCTAAAAGAGTGGTGGTGACAATAAGAACACGACCAAGGCTGAAAAGGCTGATAGCAATGCAATCACACAGGTTATTTACTGGAAAGTGGGTTTATTTTTTAATGAGCTTGAACCTTCTGCCAACATGTGCTCAATGGCAGGTTTATTTTTTAATGAGCTTGAACCTTGTGCCAACATATGCTCAGTGCGAGGTTTATTTTTTAACGAGCTTGAACTTTGCGGAAACATTGCTTGCCTTTGGTTTCATGTTTACACAAGATTAAAACGAAAAAACTATGCTTGTTATAAGTTCGCATGCCCCCAGCATAATGACGCAAATCAAGGTGCATGCCCCCCAAGCTTCATTGCATTCAACGCGGTGGTTGGAATGAAGGTTTACCTTCGAGATCTTTGAAAGACTCTACTTGGATTTTACGAGATCGTAATCAAAGACTCGATTTGGTATGGAGTTGTTTCATTTTTTAATGAGGTTGACACAGTAAAAGAACTATCCTCATAACCCTTGTTTCATTTTGTAACGAGGTTGACACAAGATAAGAACCATCCTCGGTGACCCACAATATCAAAATGGTTAGAGTTCTTCTTAATCTTTGATGATGTAGAAGAAACCATATTATAGGTTCCTACCGTGGCCACTTCTGCTAGATTACTCGGAGGTGGGAGGGAAACAGTACCCATTAAGGCAAGGTCTTTTAGGAGGCCTACTCCGGTATTATGAAGTGATTGAGAGCTTCCATGGATCATTGGAATGCTTCCTGTAGCTTGTGAATTGTTGGGGAAAAAGGTTAGTTGGTCAACGACTGTAATTCCGCCTTAGAAGGGAAATGCAATATTTCTAAAATATGTTGACACAACGATAGCCATGGCAAAAATCCAGGGCCTGCCCAGTAAGATATTATAGTCAAGGTTTACATAAATGACCTCGACTTCAATTTCTACTATCTTGCCCCCCAGTTCAACTTGCAAGTTACTTAATATCCCATATGGCGTGTATGTCGTTCCATTGAATGATTTTAACATCTTTGATGATCGTGACAAGGGTGGTGAGCCTAAAGTTTTCCAACAACTCATTGACATAATGCAGGTAGATGCCCCCTCATCAATGATTGTTCAATGAACAGTTTTGTTGAGGGCTTTTACCTGTACGAGGAAAGCGAGTTGAGCAGGCAACTAAGGTTCGTATCCTTTATGATTAAAGGCCACTAGATTTGAATCCGTTGGGTCAATCCACCCATTGCTGATAATAAAGTTTGCTTTTGGGAGGGGAATTCTACAGTACTTCAAGTGTTGACATAGCGGATGGCAATTGGGCCAGATCTTATACTATATTATAATTCTGTGTTGCTCGAGCACGAGGATTAAATGTCAATTTATGTACTGCTCCCTTTTGTGGCTTTATTGTTAGCTCAGGAATGATGGGTGGCAAAACTTCAGACAAAGTTGTTGTCGAACTACTAGGTTGATTTGTAGCCTTGTTGTTCGGCATCTGTGGATTCCCATAATCTTTATTCCTTGTCGATATCAAAGCATCATTTTGTTATTTCAAAATGGACAATATAAGCACTTAGGATGGGGAAGCATTATCGATAGCAACCAGATTAGTTTCTGGGTTTGGAAACGGATCAGTCAATACCGCCGAGGTACTTGGTTTCTTGAAGAACTTCATGACCTCGGCTCAATGCGGACAATCTCTCATATAATGGTCCTCATCACATATGAAACATGGATGATTAGGTTTCTTTCGCTCAATAGGGTTTCCAGAAGGTTTCTCTAGAGTCGAATCTTCATGTTTCTTCTTTTTGTTTTTCCCTTTCTTCTTGCCCCCTAGTTGCTTCGGTTCTTTGCCTTTGTCTGATGACACAACATTAACCTTCGAGGCAAGAAGTTTGTCATTTGATTTTTTACTGGAAAATGCAAGGGCTTTACCAGATGTGGCCTTTGCGGTTTACATACTTGAGGTGCCAATCATGTCGTCACTGGCATGAGAGTCCCTGTTTGATTTAAGAGGAGGAACAGAAAATTCTGGTCTAGGAGTGTCAGGAATTTTGTCATAGAGTGTGCCAAACTAAGTATAGATCAAGTCTAGATATTGTGCACGAGCAATGACTTTCTCTTCAGTAACAACCCCTCCCTTGGCCACATCTTCTGTAATAGAAGGTAATAATTACTTAATAAACCATTCAACTAGAAGCTGATCGGGAACATATGCCTTTACCATTCGACGGCGACGTCGCCATTCATGAATATGATCAGATATGTGAGTGGCTGTTGTCTGTTTAAAATTGGTAAGGAGCTCCATTCATGTTTCGTACCTTATGGGTAATTGAAAATGGGTTAAAAAGGTGGTGGCAAGGGTGATGAAGTTATCGAATGAAGCTCTAGGCAATTCGATGTACCATTTCATTGCCAGACCAGTTAGCGTTCATTGAAAAAGGCAAAGCCTAATCGAATCATCATTGAGGGTGTTGGATGAACACAACAAATGAAAGGTCATCACGTGATTCAATGGATCTTCACCCGGATTTCCATTGAATTTAAAAATATCTAATGGAAGTTTATGAGGAATCACTAGCCACCAAGGGGCGTAAGCAATTGGATCATTTGTTAGCCGGTTCAAATCTGGTAATTCTAAAGTTGCTATGAAAGGAAACTATTGATTCAGGTTTGGCGAAGCATACCCATGATAAGATGGGATCGCCTGAGCAGTGGGTCTTTGCATACTAGCATAATGTATCTGATAATGATAACTTTGATAAGGTTGATGGGTATAACCATTATAATATGATTGTTGGTAACCATTTTGAACATACGGTTGCCCATTACGTGCAAAGATTTGTTGCTTAGGTCCTCGGTAAGCCTGCTGGAATTGTGGTTATTGACATTGTACCAGCCATGGTTGTTGGACCATTTGTTGTTGTCTAATACTGGATGTTTGACCAAGATGAGGGGTGATAGTACTCATTTGAGCCTGAGTCACTCTAGTTAAGGAGGCCCTAATCTGAGGTTGCGATTGAGTCATAGAGACAAGAGGATATTGTATTACGACCTGAGAGACTTGAGGTTGACATACAACAGACAATGCTTGTACTTGCGACACCGTCACAATAACAGGTGTAGTGGGAATGCTCGACACAGGTTGATTTGGTTGCATTGAATATACAACTCTTGGCTGTTGAGGTAGTATTGGTACCCAACCACTGGATACAATTCCAGTTTGACCTGAATTTTGTTGTGAACTCTCGTATGGTTGTTCCCCCGGAGGGAACAATGAAAAGGCATATTGTCCCCCATATGGCAGCAATCCAGTGTTCAAAGGATAAATTGGTCTTTGGAGACTAGACTGCCAAAATTGATACTGATGTGAAGGATCAATTTGTTGAGTCTCAACATAAGAAATTCCAGATAAGATGCTGGATGAACAAATAGGAACAGACCACGCTGTCGAAACAGTCCCTGGGTGGACTCCATCTAGCTTTTGAGAACTAGTTGGGATAGATGGTATACCAGCGAACATTATTGGAGTAGCAACAGGAGGCTCTGCTACTACTATATCAGATGACACAGTCCTAGATGTTGATGGTCGTTCAAACATATTTAGTCTATCCAAGAGATTTCCTAGCGATTCGATAGGAGCTTGTGATGAAGGATGATTGAAAGAACTAACTTCTGTAGTAGAAGGGTATAAGTGGATCCCAGTTCCAAAATGCAATGGGGTACTGGATGGAAGATCCTCTACAATCTCTTCTATAGCAATCAATCCAGGTGGAAGAGGAAGACTGTTAGGTCCGTAAAATATTTCTGGAGATGAAGAAGGTACAGTCTCTACAACGAGAGATACCAGAGGGGTGACACCTTCTAAATTAGCCCTAGTGGGAGCTGGTTCAGGGATAGAAGTGTTTACCGTTACATTAGGATCAGTTCTAATGTCCTCTTGTAACTGCAGAACTTCTTTTGTAAAGGCAGGGGTACCAGAAATAATTGGAGTAACTGGAGTCTCTGATGATGTTGAAACACAAGTTTCAAATAAACCAAGAGATTTCGACCCAGTTTAATGAGACCGTTTGGCCCAGAATGGCTTCGTTTCCGTAGTCAAAGATGGTTGACTCGTTAGTCTCTGTGAACGATGGGGTTTTGATTGAATTTCCTCCACGATTGCAGATTACTCGATCAACTCAAAATTAAAAGGGGAAAATGTTATTCCAAATTAAATGAATTTTATGATGCTTTGACACAACTTGCTTTTTCAATTTTTAAGAGTCGAGAAAAAGCTAAATGTGATTTTGGTCGCCTTCGATTTTTAATGAGCCTGAAGTGACAAGTGCTCAGATGGAACTTTTCTTTTAGGGAGTCAAAAAGGAATGAAATTGACTACTCTGGAAGTCTAGACAGAGGGATTACCAAACCAATCGCAAAACTGCAATATACACCTTGGTGGTAAATTAAAGAGTAATTACCAAGGATTTAACGTACGACAGTCAATCTTCCCGAATGATGTGTTCAGTGCATTGCGATTAATAGGGCGGCAGACACGACTTCCTAAGGATAAAGGATATCAGCCTATTGTGGTCTCCCAATATATACTTGACAGTACGGGGAGCACAAGTCTGTACTAGCACTTTTCGTATCAAAGAGGAGGAATCGCTCAACCTTTGATGAAAATGATAGTTACCAAGTTTTATGACACCGGAATATGTCTCTAGCCTAGACTTCTAGATGTTGTGCGTCAGGTTCCAAAGTGTTTTTATGTTCATTGAGGTTTATTTTAAGGTTCACCGCATGATGTAGATGTAAAATTCCTAAATATGCAATCTAAAATGATAAAAAGTCGTTTGTTTTCTTTTAGCAATGAAAATCCTAGCTACTAAGGAAAGAAAAGTATGATTCTTTCAACAGAGAGCAGAGAGCACACAATAAATACACTTTTCCTAAATCATTTTCCACATGCAGTCTAAATGCAAATGCACATGCATGTATTTGTTTTTCCGCTTCCTTAATGTGTGATTGCCAAAAAGGAAACTAAGTACAGATCTGAACTACTTTCTTCAAAGTGACACTTCTTTTCAAAATGAAAGGAAGACTAAGACGACACTTTCAATTTCGAATGGAAAACTGCTTTCGACACTTCAAATATTGACAATTAAAATCAAATACAATGGCAAAAGTACAAGAGGAAGACTTTACGACACTATTTTTCTTGACTCAAAACGACAGTTGCGACACATTTGAATCAAAAGACGATAGTTCGATTAAGCTACTTTTGCAAAGGAGGACTGTAAATGATGAAAAATACATCAAAAAAAAAAAACATTTAAAATTCCTTATGAATGGAGGCTGAATAATGTAAAGGAAGAAGGCTTCAACAATGATATACTGATCATAAGCAGTAAAACTACTGAATAGAGCTTAAAACAATGAAGAAAAAACCAAAATCCAGAGAGGGAAACAGTCTCATTCAATCATTGCACTTGTCCTTAAGGGAAACATGGATGAATCTCACCTGCAACACACGGGAGGTGCGATGCATCCAGACTACCAATGAGAGACAGTGCGATGGTCCAGGGACGAGACTGAGCTTGGTTTTCACTCACAATTTGCAGCTAAGTTCAATGATTTAGGCTGAGCTTATGATGGACAGTAAACACAAAATATAGGGGTATGATCTAATGAGGTTATTGAGCCACCACCAGGGCACTTAGGATGTTTGCAAGTCAAATGTTCAGTTCATAAACCAACTCGGAGATTGACTGAAGCAGCGTTGATCTACTTTGCAGTTGCATAGCAAAAACAGTTCGAAGGCTAGCTAGCTTAACTTCAAGCTTCGTCTGTAGTTTATAAAGCAAACAACAGTAAAAAACAAACAAACTATTCACTCCTAGCAGAGTTGCCATTTTTTTTATGGGAAAACTAGCGTCTATTCAGATCTTCTAGTCCCACTAAGACAGGTAGCTATCTTAGAAACAAACAATTCAAAGTAACTTGTGTTTTCCTTTATGGGAGATAGATAAGAGACAAGCAGAGAGCACCAACCTTAGTCTTTCGCTTGGCTCCTTGCTTGTTTCCTCTCTCCTTTGATAGAGCTTGCCACTCCTTTCTCACTTGTCCCGCTTCAAAGAACACCTGTAGAGGAAAAGCAACAAGAAACCATCAAAGCATAGAGATCTATGATACCATAAATAATGCAGAATTAGAAGTACATTAACCATACAAATGCATACACAAATACAAGATTTAGGAATACACGAGTATATGGAGGAAAACTCAAATAACTTTATTAATAGAAGTAGAAGAGAGGATTACAACCCAGCTGTCTGATTCAAGGCCATCCTCCCAGCATGAAAGCCATATTCACCTCAAGAAAAGCTAGATCGCCTAACGATACAATGTCTCAAAGAGAAACCAACAACACTTCCTTACAGATTACAAAATTCTAGCCTATGGATCTCTAGGATGAGGGATCCATATATAGATATTTTCAGGAGGGTGATTCAGCTTTTAGGTTTTCGATTAGTGTCATTTCACTGATAGTTCTTGGTTCCACTTGGATATTTCATGATCTCTTACTCATCCCTGGGTGAATTTAGAGAGGCAAGTGTCATATGAGCAGTTTCTAGAAGATTTTTTGGGTTTTCACTTAGCCAACTGCCTCTGCCATTTGTCTATTCTCACTCATCACACCCTATAGAAGCCATTTTCAGTATGCATCACACACCCCATGTGTAGTAGGTGAGATGCATCGCACCTTGGCCAAAGAGTAGTTTGTATGGGTTAGTTTTGACCAATTCGTAGTAGTTTTTCAGGTGGAACTTCTGGGAAATTATGTAATCAACTGACCTTGATCCTTTAGGGTATGAAACAACAATTTTAGGGGTTTAAGAGCCCTTGGTTTATCGACATATGTGACGGGGTTGCAGTGCCCAAATATGTCTATAACAGTCCTCTACAACTACCTTTTCTAGCAACGTTAAACTTGCAAGATCTTTCTAAGACTAATGATCCGATTAGATATAACCTGACCTAGCCTCCAGTCCCAACCAAACTTCCCTCAAATATACTTTAATTTTAAGGGAAGACTAGTGAAGATCCAGGTGACCATGTAACCACTTTCCACTTATGGTGTTCATCAAACTCCCTAATAGATGATTCAATCAGGTTGATATTATTCCAATGTACCCTAACTGGAAATGCAGCTAAGTGGTACATTGAACTACCAGGGGCACCTTCTCTTCTTTCGGAGATTTGGCTACAATATTTTTGAACCATTTTTAGTTGCACATTCACTATGATGCTAGAAATGAGCTATTAGTTAATTTTCACCAGGACCAGGCAACCCACATTTCAGATCACATCCAGGAATGGAGGAGAAGGAAGAGGCTCATTAAAGCTGATATTCCACAAGAATTCCTTCTTAAATGGTTTCTTAAATCTTTACAACCCAAGATCTCTAAGGATGTATCGCTCTTTGGTGTGCTCACTGAAGAACATGCTATTTTTAGAGCCCAACAGTTAGAACTTATATATTCTCAATCTGGGGTTCTTCCAAAAATTATGCTTGATGCTCCTAGGTCCAAGGTTGATATAGCCAAGCCGAGGCCAGGTCACCACGCTGATGGTCTAGTCGGATCGATCAATACTAACATGTCTAACTTGCTAAATCAATTGCAGTAGTTGTCTTTACAAACTGCTTCTTCTATGCAGACATCACCATCAATGCCTATGCCTTCTCAACCTACGTCTATAAATGTCGTCCAAAATTCTAACCCCAAAGGAAACCATCAATCTGATGGGAAGAAGAAAGGACGAGGTAGGAAAAAGAACCAGGATGGGAAGGGCAATGCAAACAAACCCAGCAATGATGCTGGAGGGGGTAGAAAAGAGTCTAAGAAAAAGTAAAATTTCCATGCAAGTTATGCAATGGAGATCATTTGACTCATATTTTCCCTAAGATCCAAGATGCTCAGCGCTTATTAGTTCAGCAGGGGTCTTCTAGCTCCCAAGCTGTCCTAACTAACCCTTTTCCCTAAGGGTAACAATTACTTGCTGGCGCAAACTCTAGTACTAGTACCCCCACAGGGGGCATCCAGGAAGGAGATAATACATCAAATGTTTACATGATGATTTCACATATTGGCGTTGCTACATGATCATGTGATTATGGTGAATCAGAATCATCTAAGGCTAAGTTTGCTCCTGATGCTTCAGAGCCACTCCATATCGAGAAGCCCTTTATTGAGTCTATACCTCAGATGTCGAAAGGCTCCGTAAAACACTCAACCATTAACGCTAATGTTAAGGTAGCCCACAGCTACTCGATTGTAAAATATATGTCTCAGAGTCCCTATGTTATGTCGGTGTTAGAGGTACTCCAATCGTGCCCCACACAAAGCAGTGCATTACTCACTACAATCAGAGGAGTTGATCCAAAAGATTCTCTTGTGCTTACATTCGATATGTCAAACATCAAGAAGAGACTGCCACATCATATGGATTTCCAAATAAAGTCTACATATCGAAAGACCTGTATCTTTCGAACTGTGGTTGATGAGGGAGCTTCCACACGTGTAATGTCCATATCATGTTGGAAGGCTTCGCCTCAAGCGGTTCCTTCACCTACTTTATTGACAACATTTGATGGTCATTCTCATAGGCCGCACGAGATTATTCCAGCCTTTCCCATTTGTGTTGGGGCAAGGTGTTAAATATTGAGGTAGAAATAATCGATGCAAATCTGGATTACAACCTCTTTTTAGGTAGGAATTGGATCTATGAGATGGATGCTATTATATCTTCGTTATTTCACATCCTTTGTTTTCCTCATGAAGGGAGAATTGTAAAGGTTGATCAAATGGATTATTCTCCGAGTGACTCCCACACATCTTCTGAGTCTACTGTTCCATTGGTAGATAATCCTAAACAACCTATAGAGAATTCAGGAGTTGGAATGTACTCTTCCTTAATGGGTACCTTTGATCTTCTTGCTCCTACAGCTAGAATTAATGCTATTTCATCCTCCAAGGCACCTTCTCAAAAAAGGTTCTTTAGAACTCATTATTTTTCGGATCCTTGGCCCTTACCCTCATCTACCAGCACATTAGATGAGGGGAAGGTAGGTGGAATGGCATGTCCTATGTTTGTAGTAGAAATTTCTTATCAGTATAATGTTAACTCTGCAAACTCTGATCCTACTCCTTTTTCACCGGAGGAGCTTGATGGGGATGTGGCTCCAACCTGGATTCTAGACTCGACTTCTACTCAAGATTACTTAGATATTGTCTTGCCATATGAAGAAACAATTTTGGAAGCAATGACGGGGGTTGAAAGACCATGGAATGATTTGCGTCATCGTTCGTATTTCCTCCCTCATTTGCAGGAAGTAGAATCAAGTTTGTCCATTCCTTCTACTAGTGATGTTCATGTAGTCTTAAACCCTTTGGCCCGAGCATAGTTTTCTGCCAAAGGTAACATGTCTGTTACCTCACAAACTGTTCCAGTGAACATCTCTATGGATCCTAACATTATTGAAAATGTCTTCAATGGAGCTGACTGTTCCCTTGAAGAAATTCAAACTTATACTGATCTCTTCAAAGAGTCTCATGATGTGTTCACTTGGTCTTATGAGGAAATTCTTGGAATAGATCCATCTATAGTCCAGCATGATATGAAGACGTACTAAAATACAAAACCTATTCGTCAAGAACTTCGACTCGTAAACCCTAGAAAAGTAACAGCTATGAAAGTTGAAGCCGAGAAGTTGCTTAAGGAGGGTTTCATATACCCCGTTCCTTTAACTGAGTGGGTCTTTAATCCAGTCCCCGTAGACAAAAAGCAAGGAACGATTCACGTATGCATAAAATTTAAGGACCTAAATAAGGCTTGTCCTAAGGAAAATTACCTCATGCCCTTTATTGATCAGATTATTAATGAATATGCGGGTAATGAGATTTTTCCGTTCATGGATGGATTCTCTGGTTATAATCAAATTACTATTCGTCCAGAAGATCAGCACAAGACAACTTTCATTTGTCCCTGGGGCACATTTGCATACAAAAATATGCCTTTTGGCCTAAAAAATGCAGAAGCTACATTTCAACGGGCCGTGTCATATGCTTTTCACGATATCAAGCACATTATCGAAGCCTATCTGGATGACTTAGATGCTCTTCTAAATTCTTTATTTTATTGAAGTTTGATAATTAACAAATATTACATAGCAACTAGTTTCTCCAACTTAATTTAAATGTAATTAAATTAAATATAAAACACAATTAAATTATTAATAATTATTTAAATTATATTAATATATAATTCTCATAAATTTACTAAAAATATTATTATATTAATATAATATATTATATAATATATATATTCTAATATATATATATATTTATATATATTAATGCTTTGTTAACTATAAACCATACATATTTTTATTAAATTAAAATATTAATATTAATATTATTATTTATACAAATATTTAAAAATATGATATGAAATATATATTTCATATCATGACTCATGAGCTTCATTTTGGAAGCAAACACGAATATCTCAGAACTGATACATTAATGGTTACATGTTTTCTAACGTACAAACTAGCGTGATGTCAGTTCTCAAGCGGTTCTAGTGGAGCATGGAATGTTAAACTATTAGTGAGATGTTATCACAATGATTGTGCAAAGACCATTAGTTGAGCTTGGGTGCCCCTTGGGATAGTTTAATTCTCCTAAAGGTGGTTGTCATCCTAAGACCCTCCCATGAGATTTGAACCTATGACTTGGTGGGAACTAACCCCACACAAACCAATTAATTTACACCTTAGTTTAATTCCCCTAAAGGTGGTTTTCATCCTAAAATCCTCCTGTGAGATTTGAACCTATGACTTAGTGGGAACTAACCCCACACAAAGCAATTAATCTACACCTCATGGGTTTTGAAGAGTTACATTTTATAATATAGATAGCTTTTCTTACCAATGTTGTAATTGTTGTTTGTATGGTAAAAACTAATTAATTGCAATTATAGATTTGCATTACAATTTGTTTATTTTGCAAATTTTGCACGATATTGAAAAGAAGATAACAAGTTTCTCATTAAAATGAAAGGATTTCTTTTGTACTTTGTTTTAGTTGCATATGTCAATAATGAGTTAACAATGCTATTGTGTTTGAGATATCTTTTCACTAAATTTTACAAACATATAAAAAATTGTACATAATTATTTGCAAACATATAAAAAATGTACATATTTATTTTAATATAAGAGTTAGTCTTTGAAAAGAAAATTGGTTTCCAATTTCTTAAAACAAAAAAATTTTATTGCATAAATTGGAAACTACCCAACAAAAACATTTGTTGCAACATAGGGAATTTAAAGGTGGTTAAAACCTCTAATATTTATGTCGTAAGGCATTTCCCTCTGGGAAGAACTCCCCAAACTGCCACTCTGTACTGTTTATCACCATCGATATTGTGTTAGACGATTGAAATGTTATGCACCATAGGATGAGTTGGTTAAGATATGTTAGTTGCCGCATTTACCAGTTCATCAATCATCTGTTCGATGCGTTTTGGTTTTGGGGACTCTCAGTCTAGGCTTTAGGATGTATGCCTCACATATCTGTCGGGCCTCTCCCCGCCGCACAAGGGTTCATTCCCCCACATGTCTCTGCAAACAATGTTTGTATACTTTGCTGCAAATGTCCTATTGTTGCCATACATAACTTCACTTAATGACAGATAATGTTTCAATTTGCATCAGTGGAGTTTTAACTTTTCTCCAGGGTTTCTTTAACAGCCCGAGAGAGTCACAGCGACTGTGATCACAACCGGCTTAAGACTTAGGGTTCACAACATGACTTCACAAAGTCATAATGGTTGTGAACATATTCGCTCAAAGACCTACATTTTTCCTCGTGGCTCATGACACCCACAACGATTGTGATTTTTGGGACTTGGGGTTTAAAATGTTTTCAGAAAATTAGATTTCACTATATTATTTTTAGAAGTTTTCTCATGCCACCATCCTATCGTAGACGATTTTCGCAGTGATCATGACCATGATTTTTGCAGGTACTGTCGGCGTTTCAGGAAACCCAAGCAAGGAATGTGAAGAACAACCTTACACAAAATTTCTGTTATAGAATTATAGCGCCTGCTATACACTTCTCTGCTATAGATATATAACGACTATCACTTGTCTATTTTATAGGTTCGGCTCTATCGGGGCGGCCTGCGGAAATGATTTTCCACTCACGACCGTGAATATCACAGGTTCTTCGTTTACATTCTCTGTTACTTTCTTCTATTTCTTCCATAAGCGAGGGATGAAACTTCATGTCTAGCCCCATTAAGGTTAAATAGCAGTTTACACTTCATAAAAAAGTGGTTTTAATGATGCAAACATGAAACTGTCTTTGAATGACGTAGTCTATATGGTGGATCTATCATTAATTCAAATCCTTTATTCGCCTTTTTGGGTTTGCAACTGAAGCAGCCTTGATTTTGATTCATCAGGGAGAGTCACTGTGGAACGATAAAAATTTGTTTACACAGCATGTTGATGTTCCATTGACTCAAAGAGGGGTAGAAGAAGTTATTGAAGTTGGAAAGAAGATTAACAATATTCCTGTTGACATCATCTTTACTTTTGCATTGGTTCAGACTCACATGACTGCTATGCTTGCAATGAATCAGCATCGCAAGAAAAAGGTTAGCACCCAAAATCTCGAAAAGATGAATGCGTAAATAATTTTGGTTTGGGTACTTCTCTGTTTTACTTAGTCGCCCTGGTATGAAGTGAAAGGGTAGGTGTTTAATAGTATTATTACTTCTCGTTTATATTTTCACATTTTGAAAAATTAGAATTTTTCGCTGATGCTAAAAAATGTATATCATTATGGGAAAATTGTTCAAAAATAAGGGATACTCTATTGAAAATGTAAAATAGACTAATGCTTGCAGTAATGGCTTGGGAACTTCTCTGTTTTATTTGGTAGCCCTGGTATGAAGTGCAAGGGCAGGTGTTTAATAGCGTTATTACTTCTTGTTTATATTTTCACATTTTTGAAAAATTAGAATTTTTCAATGATGTTAAAAAATGTATATCATTATGGGAAAAATGTTTAGAAATAAGGGATACTCTGTTGAAATGTAAAATAGACTAATTGTTATAGCACCATTTACCACTCTTGGTAGATCTGATGCTCTGGTTATAGCCTAGGGCAAACCTTCCTTTCTAGACTTGGTCCAAAACCTTAAAAACAATGTTTTATTTCCCATACGCTACTTTTCCCTATGTTAAAAGTGTGTACACATGGGTCAATATATACCCAACCTGCATATATGTGTTAAAAAACTTAAAAATAATAAATCTCCTTAAATTTGGGTGGAGTTTACGGGTTTTCCGTTACTCACCTACTACAACCCGTGGCCCAACTAAAAAAGCTAATTTAGAGAAGTATAAATAAACCTCCATGGGAAGGCCTAAAAGAGGAGAAGAGATGAGATATTGAGATTATAGTTGATTGATCCTTGATCGAGTTTGAAGAAATCCCAATCCCTCCTGCGCTCCCCAAGCTTTAGGAAACTCTTGTTTCCTCTTTTGAGATATCCTTCATCCCTCTTATGATATCTTTGTGTATATTGATGGAGGAATATTGCTGAGGCCGGGACAGGGCAGATCCGGAGGATGGTTCCACTTAGAGCTGGAGGAAGACTCAGGTTGTAGTTTTCCATCTTTCGTTTAGCTTACATCAATAAATAAATGTTGTTATGTTCCTGATATTTATCGTGTTTATGCATTGATCCATGTTTGATCCCTATTTTGATTTGTTTATAAATCTTATATTAATGCGTAATTGTACATTTTCTTATATGATATAACACATATAGCATGAACATGCTGTCCATTACTGTTGTTGTATATGATTTGCTTGGATAATTTATAGGTTTCAAAAGCATCGGAAGAAGTAGAGGGTTTGAAACCTATGGGATCTACCCAAACGTAGGACCTTCGGGTAAGGAGACTTCTTCCTAGTTCAGTAGTTAAATCATTTAAATTGTTCGTTTGCACATTTAGTGTTGTTGTATGCCCTCCGCTCTGTTGGGGTTTTCAACCCAAGACCCTAGGGTGTTCCCACCTGCAACAGAATTGGCGACTCCAATGGGGAAAACATTCTTGTTTTTCCTAGTTTGGGTTGTTTGTTATCAATCAGGGTTTGTTTTCTTGATTGATTGCTTTTACAGTGTCATTGAATTATTAGTTTCCCAGACATCAAATCTGATCTTCTGGATCAGACCTTGATTTTTTCTTATATGCTCTTTTCTTGGAGTAGAATCGCGTATACACACTAGTTTCCTTAAGCAGACTCGCGTATATGCGAGTTTCCTGTGTTTCAAATGTGTGTGTACACCTTTGTGACTTTACACAATCGCGTATACATAATTTTAGGTTTTTTTTTGAAATATTTTGCTCAGTTAGGTCTGTTGCCTTGTGACTTTTGCTATTTTCTGGTCATCCACTGTTTGTAGAACTCATTTCTCTTGCAAGTTTTCAATCTCGAATCTCCTTCTTAGTGAAAAGCCTAGTTGGCCTAGGATTGCTTTTTGAGTAGGGTTTTGTTTTCGGTCTTGGGTTCAAGGCTTCTATCTGAAGTTCTTGGATGTTTTGGTTTTCCGAAACAAGAAATTTCTTTTGATTTCGTTTATAACCCATATTTCAATTTGCTTTTCTTGCCTTTTGATTTGAATGGAAAATGGCATCAACCCATGGTATTCATCCACCCATGTTATTCATCCATCCATGGAATTTACCCATGGTATTATAAGTGGCATCCACTCATGTTATTATAAGTTACATCCACCCATGGTATTCATTCGCCCATGGTATTTTCCCATGGTATTATGACATCCACCCATGGAATTCATTCACCCATGGAATTGACCCGTGGTATTGTGACATCCACCCATGGTATTCATTCACACATGGAATTGACCCATGGTATTGTAACTGAAAAATACTAATATGCCATCAAGATTGAGCAAAAGTTTAAACAGAAGAAAAATACTAGAATTCCCAATAAACAAAGCCACAAAGATTTTTTTTATTAAAACATATAATAACTATAAGGACTAATTGTGGTGGAGAATCCATCCTTTTACAAAATGTGACTTGTTACTTATAGTATTTTTTAGATACAATACCACGGGTCAATTCCATGGGTGAATGAATACCATGGGTGGATGTCACAATACCCTGGGTCAATTCCATGGGTGGATGTCACTTACAATACCATGGGTGGATGCCGCTTACAATACCATGGGTAAATTCGATGGGTGGATGAATACCATGGGTTGATGCCATTTTCCATTCGGATCAGCTTTCCCTTTTGGTTGACCTTGTTGTTTTTCATGCCTTTTTGAGTGTCTCTTTGTCAATCTTGAGAGTTTTCTTTTTGACATTATCGGTTTGCTGAAGTCTTTTGTTACTGTTTAGATCAGTTTGGACGAGTTTGTAGTCCTTCTTGTTTCAAGTTTCATTTATTAATGAGTTTTATAACTTGTGAAGTGTAAGGACTCCTTGTGCTTGTTTCTTGATCTTTGGAATTTAGTAGTTCTTTTTGTGACCTCAAAAATTTATTTAGTTTCCTTAAAAGAAAAATACAAAAACATAGCTTTTGCTTCTCTTTTTCTTTCCAAGATTTTGGTATTTTGGTTTCTTTTGGTTTTGTTTTTGAGCAATTGTGATCTTTTTCAATTTGTTTGCTTAGTTTTGAGGGAAATTTGTTTTTAAATTTTTTCCCTCCTCTTTGTCAAGTTGGCTTATTGACCTTATAAAGAAGCACTTTTACTTATAGTGTGAATATTCATAGGATCTTGCATCATCATTTAAATTTGCATTAGGTTAGTTTGCATCATAAGCATTCTTAGTCTTTTTAGATTTTGAGTGTGTGTGGAGTGTTTAAGAAAAAAAAGAAATGGATATTTTGCTTATATAAGTTTTTTGTAGAACCAAGTAGAAATCCCTCTTTATTGAAAGAAAATAACTGCATGCATATAGTTAAGTTTCTATTGGTTTCTTTTGCGTCGAACACATCATCAATTTCACTCTCGTTATACCCTTGACTTAAAGAACAACCCTCTAAAATCAAGCAATTCAAAAAAAATAACTAGAACTTTTTAATTTGTCATTAACAAACACCAACAAGTTTAAGTTCTTTAGGGCCTTGGAATAGGTGAGTGGAGAGTAACTCTCCAAGGCCGCTCAAATTATCAAACATAGAAGCTGAGTAATGAGCGAAATCTAGTGTCGTTAGAAAGACAGGGAAAGCTCCATGACTGGGAGTTAAGCACGAGGGAGAACGAAGACAAGGAAGAGAGATACCATCTCTCCTACTTGTTGGATCCTGCCTCACGACTGTTCCGCCCGGCTTTTGATATGGACTGGTGCCCATAGTTGTCTTTCCTAGGGATCACATAGGTAGTTGTAGAGGGGAATCCCGTGGCACATGAGGTAGATGTTGCATCACATTCATCAGTACTTCTGGAGGGTACCCTTGCGAAGCTTGGGTGCTTTCACTGGTAAAGGTTGTTTTCTGGAGGTCAATGTAACTATTTATGTTACCTTTGCTAGTAGGCCTGGGCCATTATTACCCCAAACTAGTTTCGGAAGGTCCTTGATTTTCTCTTTCTTGTATTTTGGTGTCTGGTCCTCATCACTCGGAGCGGAAATACTTGGAAGTAGTTTGTTTGATTGTATCTTTAGGGATTTTATAGAGAGTTCTCTTTCCTCCTAGTTGGCCTAGCTTTACAATTTTTTTGATTCTTTAATTATATTTCTTAAAAATAATTAAAAGTGGATGATCGACTAGTTCATCGATCTAGGAGGCTTCACAGGCTTTCACCTACGAGCGTTGATCCTTCTCCATGAAGGCGTAGGAGTAATTATACCAATGATTTTCAATCAGTGGCAACAGACGCATTTGAGATTGATCCTCCAATTAGAGTTATTGATTCACAAGATAGAACTAGTACAAGTAGAGAGTTGCAGAGGAACACTCCAGTTCTTTCGAGAGTCCTCTTCTAGTCGAAAGACGTTATTGAGGTCAAAGAGCTTCATGAGTCTCTTTTGAATCCTAATTCTACTTTTCCTCCTAATCACCCGGATGTTTTATTATGCATCGGGACTCCGACCAACAGGGCTTTGAGCCCAGGTTTATTTCGATCTTTTCCTTCGATGACCATTGTTGGGAGCATGGTGTCCACCATGAGTGCTATTGGTATGCAAACTACTATATCCATATAAGGAGGAGGAACGATTTCTATACCTTCCGTTACTCCTAGCACTGCTATATTTTGCTCTACTTCTATTCCATATTTGAATGGGGGCACCCAAGCTTTTATGTCTAACATTGGATTTTTCCCTTTTGGAATGCCGACCAGCGCAATTCCTTTGGTTCCGTTAATTATTCCATCAGCTGCCCCCACGTCTATGATTTCCATGGCAAGTGGGTCAACTCCTTTTCAGGGTTTCTCTTTTGGGAGTGGTCATATACCAAATTCCAACCCATCTTTAGGATCATTACCTTTTCCCTCTATGGGTCAAAGTTATAATCCTTTTCAAGGCTGGACAAACCCTGCGGTTAGTGAACTTGGAGCTAGGAATCAATCTTATTTCGGCCAACAGGGAAATATGTCGTATTCTTCTGCCAATTCATTCCATAACTTTTCTCCCTATGCTCATGCATGGAACCCTTACCAAGGGCTCTCTACTCCTTTTCACACCTCTCTAGTGGGCAATTTCACTGGATGCAAAAAAATTTCAGCAAGAGTTGGTCAAACTCCGGTTTTTTCTGAACCATAAGGAGCTCCTTATGATTCAGGTGGGTCTACGAATTACTTAAGGCAATCTGGTGCCTTCACAAATCCAGGGTATTCTTTTCAGAGCGTTGGGACGAGACTGTAATGGTCTAGGGACAAGATTGAGCTTGGTTTTCACTCACAATTTGTAGCTAAGTTCAGTGATTTAGGCCGAGCTTATGATGGGTAGTAAACACAAAGTATAGGGGTATGATCTAATGAGGTTATTAAGCCACAACCAAGGCACTTAGGATGTTTGCAAGTCAGATGTTCAATTCATAAACTAACCCGGAGATTGACTGAAGCAGTGTTGATCTACTTTGCAGTTGCATAGCAAAAGCAGTTCAAAGGCTAGCTAGCTTAACTTCAGGCTCCATCTGTAGTTTATAAAGCAAACAACAGTAACAAACAAACAAACTATTCGCTCCCCAGCGGAGTCACCATTTTGTTTCCGGGAAAACTAGTGTCTATTCAGATCTGCTAGTCCCACTAAGACGGGTAACTATCTTAAAAACAAACAATTCAAAGTAACTTGTGTTTTCCTTTATGGGAGATAGATAAGAGAGAAGCAGAGAGCACCAACCTTAGTCTTTCTCTTGGCTCCTTGATTTTTTCCTCTCTCCTTTGATAGAGCTTACCACTCCTTTCTCACTTGTCCTGCTTCAAAGAACACCTGTAGAGGCAAAGAAACAAGAAACCATCAAAGCATAGAGATCTATGATACCATAAATAATGTACAATCAGAAGTAAATTAACCATACAAATGCATACCCAAATACAAGATTTAGGAATACACGAGTATATGGAGGAAAACTCAAATAACTTTATTGATAGAAGTAGAAGAGAGTATTACAACCCAGCTGTTAGATCCAGTGCCATCCTCCCAGCATGAAAGCCCTCTTCACCTCATGAAAAGCTATATCACCCAATCATACAATGTCTCAAAGAGAAATCAACAACACTTCCTTACAGATCACAAAATTCCAGCCTCTAGATCTCTAGGATGAGGGATCCATATATAGATATTTTCAGGGGTGTTACACAAAAATATGGTCACCATGACTATTTGCAGTTAGTATGGGTCTATCATCACTTATACTGTCCTCCTAAGCAAGTCTCAGACCTCAGCCCTTCTTGTCAAGCTTTAAAAATGAGAGAAAGACATTAAAAATCAATAAAGCTCTGGTTCCACACTTTCTCTCACTTTTGCCTGCGGGCCCGCACTCTTTGTTCATGTTACCTGCATATCTGCACGCTCTGTCTATAAAGGGGTGGGTGCATACCCCTGTAAAAGTCAAAAAGGCGCAAGTTTATTGTAAAAAACTCACTTTGGGTTAATTCTAGATGATTCTAGAAGGAACTTTGAAGTGGATTGTTCACTCCAAGGTGGTTCATGCATCCCAAAAGAGAAGGAGCTAATCCCTTGATAGGAGGAGCTATCCCTTTGAAGGAGGGCTTTATCCCTTTGAAGGAGGACCTAGTAACTTCCCTCCATTGCACTATAAATTAAGGCATTGGGTTAGTTTCTGGGGAAGTTAGAAGCTAAAGATTTTTAAGGGTAAATGCTAGTGGAATTGGGACTTCCTAGTTAAGCTTGAGAGGAAAGATCACATACCTTTTGGCTTCATTAGGAAGTGAGTGAAACTTGTCAAAGCAGAGGAGACTTCTTGTCGGACCCTGGGAGGAGCTTGTACAACATCAAGGCACAGGTTGTAAAGTTCTTATTTGATTTGAATTAATACAATCAGATTCATTTTTCTCAACAAATTGTCTCATGTGGTTTGTTTCATAATCTCCTTGATCATTATGATGGATATGCTTTATGATACTGGCTTTTCAGGTGCTATTTAATTTGTTTGCTTGTTTGTGTTTGCAGACTTACTTCAAGGAAGCTCATTTGGAGCAAAGGAGTGAGACTTCCACAAACTTGCATTGGATCCAAGGTAGGCCTAAAACACTTGTTTGCCTTTGTTTTTAATTGCATATTTAGAGAAAGATATTTTTTGATTGGCTTGCTTGTCACTAGATATCTTTAGATACTAGGGAGGTCGATCTTGTCCACAACCTCGACTCATTCCGTGTGACAAAATGGCGACTCCACTGGGGACTTGATTGTTTTTCCTGTTTTGACTTTGACCTGAGAAACTGTGGTTTTATTTATGTTTTTGGCTTGTTGTGTGTGGAATTGGGTGGATTTAGTAGATCTAAGATTAGTTTTGGTTTTCATAACTTTAGGAGAAGCCCGCATCCTGTGCTTGTAACACAGTGCGTACTTGTACGCATGTTTGCTTTGCACACAGAGCGTGCACACATCTGTGTGAACTATGGGCTTGCGGACCTTGCTAAAATTTTGAAAAACTTAAATTTTGCTCTTTCAGTTAGTTTAGTATTTGTTTAGATGTTGTTATCCCCTACTCAGACCTGCATGTGACTTGTTAAGAACTTTCCTTGGTTTAATTCCATTGGTGTTAGGGTTTTAGGTGAAATTCCTAGAAGTTTTAGTTACCGGTCTTGATTTTCATTTTGGTCGTGTAGTAGCTCAAAGCTTAGAAGTTGTAGAAGCCTCAGATCACCTTGGTTTTTACTGGCCTTCTTATGAGTTTGACCATTTGCAAAATCTACCTTTGTTGAGGAATCCATCTTGTGTTTTCTCTTTGCGAAACTTCGAAAAATCTTGTGTTAAAAGTTTGGATTTCATTTTTACAAAAGAAAACAAAAAATTGCTTGTTTTTTGACTGATTTGTGATTCTGGACAAGTTAGTCCTTAGTTTGCTTATCGCCAAGTAAAACATCCTTGAAAAAGACATCTTGTAATATTTTACTTCAAATAGTTTTTTTATAGTTTGTAAATCTCAAGATTTGCTTTATTCATAGTTTTGAGTGTTTTATAAAAATACAAAAATCTCTTTTGAAAAAATTTGTTTTTGTAGTATTTGAGTGTTTGAAAGAAAAGGGAATTTTTTTTGAAAATAACTAGTTGTCTCGTTTTGAGTGCATTGGAACAAAAACTCTTCTTTTAATTTGTTTGTTAAGAAAGATTTGTGTTTACAAGCATTTGCATTCTCAAACTCTTGCCTAGCTAGAAGTTCATTGAAGGGAAAAGGTTGCTTAATCATATTAAGTGCATTTTTTAGTGATTTCGAGTCGAGTCTTCACACCACGAGTTTCATCTCCGCACCTCTTGACTTAATAAAAAACCAATAAAAATAACGCTTAAAGTAAAATCAATCTAGTAATCTTTTTATTTCTAGGGCTCTA
>APFE030696050.1:216864-247962 GCA_000404065.3 Pinus taeda | reverse complement strand
ATGGATGGTACGGTGGACCAATGGTAATATGACTGGTGAACGGAATAACCCAACCCGACTCAATCGTGGTTATGGAGTGAGAGTGTCATGTTCAAGAGCGACTTGCTACCAATGAAGTTCTTCAAGTTTTCTTCCCTTTTTCCCCAGTCATTGCTGACCAGTACCTCTTTATTTTTGTCAAGCTTGAGGAGGATAACATATGCTTGTTCTATAATTTTCCCTTCGAGCAAGCCTGTCGTTATGCTTTAGCGAGCCTAGCAACAGTGAAACTCACTTTTGTCTCGATGGGCAAGTTTGTCGTTATTGTTTTAACGATTTTAACGACAAAGATAACTCGGTCCTTTTCATGTTTAGAGAGTTTGAAAACAGACAAAAAGGAAACTCCATCAGTCCTTTTTCGTGGCATAATCCCTTAAGTCCAAAAAAGTATAAAATAATACGAAAGGGATGACTTTTCAATAGTTTTAACGAGACGAAAAAGAAAAGCGCTTGATCTTTTTGTGGAATTATCCCCCAGGTCCAAAAATATTAAAATGTAGACGAGGGATGGCGCTTCCCTTTACTTTAACGAGCTGAAAAGGCCAGTAGCTCGGCAATATTTTCATATTTTACGAGTCTATAAAGAGCTTAAAAGAGACTCGTTTTTGAGGAATGAGTGGTGTTTTCGGGTAGCAACTGGTTCCAGGTAAGTTTGGAACTTCTCAAACACAGTAGTGTAAAGAGGGTGGCTAACAAAATCACTCGTCGCAGTTGTTCCTCAAAAGGGTAAACAATCAAGTGGAGGCGTATGATCAGCTAAAAGAGTGGTGGTGACAGTAAGAACACGACCAAGGCTCAAAAGGTTGATAGCAATGCAATCACAAAGGTTATTTACTGAAAAGTGGGTTTGTTTTTTAATGAGCTTGAACCTTGTGCCAACATGTGCTCAATGGCGGGTTTATTTTTTAATGAGCTTGAACCTTGTGCCAACATGTGCTCAATGCTAGGTTTATTTTTCAACGAGCTTGAACTTTGCGGAAACATTGCTCGCCTTTGGTTTCATGTTTACACAAGCTTAAAACGAAAAAACTATGCTTGTTATAAGTCCGCATGCCCTCAGCATAATGACGCAAATCGAGGTGCATGCCCCCCAAGCTTCATTGCATTCAACGCGATGGTTGGAATGAAAGTTTACCTTCGAGATCTTTGAAAGACTCGACTTGGATTTTACGAGATCGTAATCAAAGACTCGATTTAGTATGGAGTTGTTTCATTTTTTAATGAGGTTGACACAGTAAAAGAACTGTCCTCATAACCCTTGTTTCATTTTGTAACGAGGTTGACACAAGATAAGAACCATCCTCGGTGACCCATAGTATCAAAATGGTTAGAGTTCTTGTTAATCTTTGATGATGTAGAAGATACCATATTACAGGTTCCCACTGTGGCCACTTCCGCCAGATTACTCGGAGGTGGGAGGGCAACAATACCCATTAAGACAAGGTCTTTTAGGAGGCCTACTCCGGTATTTAGAAGCGATTGAGAGCTTCCATGGATCATTGGAATGCTTCCCGTAGCTTGTGAACTGTTTGGGAAAAAGGTTAGTTGGTCAACGACTGTAATTCCGCCTTAGAAGGGAAATGCAATATTTCTAAAATATGTTGACACAACGGCAGCCATGGCAAAAATCCAGGGCCTGCCCAGTAAGATATTGTAGTCAAGGTTTCCATCAATGACCTCGACTTCAATTTCTACTGTCTTGCCCCCCAGTTCAAATTGCAAGTTACTTAATATCCCATATGGCATGTATGTCCTTCCATCGAACACTTTTAACGTCGTTGATGATCGTGATGCCCCCTCATCAATGATTGTTTAATGAACAGTTTTGTTGAGGGCTTTTACCTGTACGAGGAAAGCGAGTTGAGCAGGTAACTGAGGTTCATATCCTTTATGATTAAAGGCCACTAAATTTGAATCCGTTGGATCAATCCCACCCATTGCTAATAATAAAGCTTGCTTTTGGGAGGGGCAATTTTGCAGTACATCAAGTGTTGACATAGCAGATGGCGATTGGGCCAAATCCTCTACTATATTATAATTATGTGCTGCTCGAGCATGAGGATTAAATATTTATTTATGTACTACTCCCTTTGGCGGCTTTATTCTTAGCTCAGGAATGATGGGTGGCACAACTTTGGACGAAGTTGTTGTCAAACTACTAGGTTGATTTGTAGCCTTGTTGTTCGGCATCTGTGGATTCCCATAATATTTATTCCTTGTCGATATCAAAGCATCATTTTTCTATTTCAAAATGGACAATATAAGCACTTAGGATGGGGAAGCATTATCGATAGCAACTAGATTAGTTTCTGGGTTTAGAAATGGATCAGTCAATACCGCCGAGGTACTTGGTTTCTTGAAGAACTTCGTGACCTTAGCTCAATGCAGAAAATCTCTCATATAATGGTCCTAGCCACATATGAAACATGGCTGATTAGGTTTCTTTCGCTCAGTAGGGTTTCCAGAAGGTTTCTCAGGAGTCGAATCTTCATGTTTCTTCTTTTTGTTTTTCCCTTTCTTCGTGCCCCCTAGTTGCTTCAGTTCTTTGCCTTTGTCCGATGACACGACATTAACCTCCGAGGTAAGAAGCTTGTCATTTGATTTTTTACTGGAAACTGCAAGGGCTTTACCAGATGTGGCCTTTGCATTTTACATACTTGAGGTGCCAATCACGTCGTCACCGGCATGAGAGTCCCTGTTTGATTTAAGAGGAGGAGGAATGGAAAATTCTGGTCTAGGAGTGTCAGAAATTTGTCATAGAGTGTGCCAGACTAAGTATAGATCAAGTCTAGATATTGTGCACGAGCAATGACTTGCTCTTCAGTAACGACCCCTCCCTTGGCCACATCTTCTATAATAGAAGGTAACAATGACTTAATAAACCATTCAACTAGAAGCTGATCGGGAACATATGTCTTTACCATTCGACAGTGACGTCGCCACTCATGAATATGATCAGATATGTGAGTGGCAGTTGTCTGTTTAAAATTGGTAAGGAGCTCCATTCGTGTTTCGTACCTTATGGGTAATTGAAAATGGGTTAAAAAGGTGGTGGCAAGGGCGCTAAAGTTATCGAATGAAGCTCTAGGAAATTCGATGTACCATTTCGCTGCCAGACCAGTTAGCATTCGTTGAAAAAGGAGAAGCCTAATCGAATCATCATTGAGGGTGTTGGATGAACACCACAAATGAAAGGTCATCACGTGATTCAATGGATCTTCACCCGGATTTCCATTGAATTTAGGAATATCTAACGAAATTTTTTGAGGAATCACTAGCCACCAAGGGGCGTAAGCAATTAGATCATTTGTTAGCCGGTTCAGATCTGGTAATTCTAAAGTTGCTACGAAAGGAAACTGTTGATAACCTATTTGGGGAAGCATACACATGATAAGATGGGATCACCTGAGCAGTGGGTCTCTGCATACTAGCATAAGGTATCTGATGCTGATAACTTTGATAAGGTTGATGGGTATAACCATTATAATATGATTGTTGGTAACCATTTTGAACATACGGTTGCCCATTACCTGCAAAGCTTTGTTGCTTAGGTCCTTGGTAAGCCTGCTGGAATTGTGGTTATTGATATTGTACCAGCCATGGTTGTTGGACCATTTTCTGTTGTCCAATACTGGATGTTTGACCAAGATGAGGGGTGATAGTACTCATTTGAGCCTGAGTCGCTCTAGTTAAGGAGGCCCTAATTTGAGGTTGCGATTGAGTCGTAGAGACAAGAGGCTGTTGTATTACGACCTGAGAGACTTGAGGTTGACATACAACAGACAGTGCTTGTACTTGCGACACCGTCACAATAGCAGGTGTAATGGGAATGTTCGACACAAATTGATTTGGTTGCATTGAATATACAACTCTTGGCTGTTGAGGTAGTATTGGTACCCAACCACTGGATACAATTCCAGTTTGACCTGAATTTTGTTGTGAACTCTCATATGGTTGTTCCCCCAGAGGGAACAATGAATAGGCATACTATCCCCCATATGGCGGCAATCCAGTGTTCAAAGGATAAATTGGTCTTTGGAGACTAGACTGCCAAAATTGATACTGATGTGAAGGATCAATTTGCTGAGTCTCAACATAAGAAATTCCAGATAAGATGCCGAAAGAACAAATAGGAACAGACCATGCTGTCGAAACAGTCCCTGGGTGGAATCCATCTAGCAGTTGAGAACTATTTGGGACATATGGTATACCAGCGAACATTATCGAAGTAGCAACAGGAGGCTCTGCTACTGCTATATCAGATGACACAGTCCTAGATGTTGATCATTTTTCACACATATTTAGTCTATCCAAGAGATTTCCTAGTGATTCGATAGGAACTTGCAATGAAGGATGATTGAAAGAACTAACTTCTGTAGTAGAAGGGTATAAGTGGATCCCAGTTCCAAAATGCAATGGTGTACTGGATGGAAGATCCTCTACAATCTCTTATATAGCAATCAGTCCAGGTGGAAGAGGAAGACTGTTAGGTCCGTAAAATATTTTTGGAGCCAAAGAAGGTACAATTTCTGCAGTGACAGATACCGGAGGGGGGACACCTTCTAAATTAGCCCTAGTGGGAGTTGGTTCAGGGATAGAAGTGTTTACCGTTACACTAGGATCAGTTCTAATGTCCTCTTGTAACTTCGGAACTTCTTTTGTAAAGGTAGGGGTACTAGAAATAATTGGAGTAACTGGAGTCTCTGATGATGTTGAAACACAAGTTTCAAATAAACCAAGAGATTTCGACCCAGTTAAATGAGACCGCTTGGCCCGGAATGGCTTCGTTTCCGGAGTCAAAGATGGTTGACTCGTTAGTCTCTGTGAACGACGGGGTTTTGATTGACTTTCCTCCACGATTGTAGATTACTCGATCAACTCAAAATTAAAAGGGGAAAATGTTATTCCGAACTAAATGAATTTTATGACGCTTTGACACAACTTGCTTTTTCAATTTTTAAGAGTCGAGAAAAAGCTAAATGTGATTTTGGTCGCCTTCGATTTTTAATGAGCCTGAAGTGACAAGTGCTTAGATGGAACTTTTCTTTTAGGGAGTCGAAAAGGAACGAAAGTGACTACTCTGGAAGTCTAGACAGAGGGATTACCAAACCAATCGCAAAACTGCAATATACACCTTGGTGGTAAATTAAACAGAAATTACCAAGGATTTAACGTACGACAGTCAATCTTCCCGAATGTTATGTTCAGTGCATTGCGATCAATAGGGTGGCAGACACGACTTCCTAAGGAAAGGATATCAGCCTATTGTGGTCTCCCAATATATACTCGATAGTACGGGGAGCACAAGTTTGTACTGGCACTTTTTGTATCAAAGAGGAGGAATCACTCAACCTTTGATGAAAACGATAATTACCAAGTTTTATGACACTGGAATATGTCTCTAGCCTAGACTTCTAGATGTTGTGCGTCAGGTTCCAAAGTGTTTTTATGTTCATTGAGGTTTATTTTAAGGTTCACCTCATGATGTAGATGTAAAATTCCTAAATATGCAATCTAAAATGATAAAAAGTTGTTTGTTTTCTTTTAGCAATGAAAATCCTAGCTACTAAGGAAAGAAAAGTATGATTCTTTCAACAGAGAGCAGAGAGCACACACTAAATACACTTTTCCTAAATCATTTTCCACATGTAGTCTAAATGCAAATGCACATGCATGTATTTGTTTTTCCGCTTCCTTAATGTGTGAATGCCAAAAAGGAAACTAAGTACAGATCTAAACTACTTTCTTCAAAGTGACACTTCTTTTCAAAACGAAAGGAAGACTAAGATGACACTTTCAATTTCAAATGGAAAACTGCTTTCGACACTTCAAATATTGGCAATTCAAATCAAATACAATGGAAAAAGTACAATCGAATATGTAAAAGAGGAAGACTTTACGACACTCTTTTTCTTGACTCAAAACGACAGTTGCGGCACTTTCGAATCAAAAGACGATAGTTCTATTAAGCTACTTTTGCAAAGGAGGACTATAAATGATGAAAAATACATATAAAATAAATATAATAATAATAATAATAAATAATAATAAAAATAATAATAATAATAACAATAACAATAATAATAAATAAATAAAATAAATAAAATAAAATAAATAAATAAAAAATAAAAATAAATAAATAAACAAAATTTAAAATTCCTTATGAATGGAGGCTGAATAATGTAAAGGAAGAAGGCTTCAACAATGATATACTGATCATAAGCAGCAAAAATACTGAATAGAGCTGAAAACAATGAAGAAAAAACTAAAATCCAGAGAGGGAAACAGTCTCATTCAATCATCACACTTGTCCTTAAGGGAAACATGGATGAATCTCACCTGCATCACACGGGAGGTGTGATGCATCCAGACTGCCAATGAGAGAGAGTGTGATGGTCCAGGGACGAGACTGAGCTTGGTTTTCACTCACAATTTGCAGCTAAGTTCAGTGATTTAGGCCGAGCTTATGATGGACAGTAAACACAAAGTATAGGGGTATGATCTAATGAGGTTCTTGAGCCACCACCAGGGCACTTAGGATGTTTGCAAGTCAGATGTTCAGTTCATAAACCAACCCGGAGATTGACTGAAGCAACGTTGATCTACTTTGCAGTTGCATAGCAAAAGTAGTTCGAAGGCTAGTTGGCTAAACTTCAAGCTTCGTCTGTAGTTTATAAAGCAAACAACAGTAAAAAACAAATAAACTATTCGCTCCTAGCAGATTCACCATTTTGTTTCCGGGAAAAGTAGCGCCTATTCAGATTTTCTAGTCCCACTAAGACAGGTAGCTATCTTAGAAACAAACAATTCAAAGTAACTTGTGTTTTCCTTTATGGGAGATAGATAAGAGAGAAGCAGAGAGCACCAACCTTAGTCTTTCGCTTGGCTCCTTGCTTGTTTCCTCTCTCATTTGATAGAGCTTGCCACTCCTTTCTCACTTGTCCCACTTCAAAGAACACCTGTAGAGGCAAAGCAACAAGAAACCATCAAAGCATAGAGATCTATGATACCATAAATAATGTGGAATCAGAAGTACATTAACCATAAAAATGCATACACAAATACAAGATTAAGGAATACACGAGTATATGGAGGAAAACTCAAATAACTTTATTGATATAAGTAGAAGAGAGGATTACAACCCAGCTGTTTGATTCAGCGCCATCCTCCCAGCATGAAAGCCCTCTTCACCTCAAGAAAAGCTAGATCACCTAACGATACAATGTCTCAAAGAGAAACCAACAACACTTCCTTACAGATTACAAAATTCCAGCCTCTAGATCTCTAGGATGAGGGATCCATATATAGATATTTTCAGGGGGGTGATTCAGCTTCTGGGTTTTTTATTAGTGTCATTTCACAGATAGTTCTTGGTTCCACTTGGAGATTTCATGATCTCTTACTCATCCCTCGGTGAATTTAGAGAGGCAAGTGTCATATGAGCAGTTTCTAGAAGATTTTTTGGGTTTTCACTTAGCCAACCGCCTCTGCCATTTGTCTATTCTCACCCATCACACCCTACAGAAGGCCTTTTCAGTATGCATCACACCCCCCGTGTGTAATAGGTGAGATGCATCACACCTTAGCCAAAGAGCAGTTTGTATGGGTTAGTTTTGACCAATTCGTAGTAGTTTTTCAGGTGGAACTTCTGGGAAATGATGTAATCAGCTAACCTTGATCCTTTAGGGTATGAAAAAACACTTTTAGGGGTTTAAGAGCCCTTGGTTTATCGACATATGTGATTGGGGTTGCAGTGCCCAAATATGTCTATAACAGTCCTCTACGACTACCTTTTCTAGCAACGTTAAACTTGCAAGATCTTTCTAAATTGACTAATGATCTGACTAGATATAACCTGACCTAGCCTCAGGTCCCAACCAAAATTCCCTCAAATATACCTAAATTTTAAGGGAAGACTAGTGAAGATCCAGATGACCATGTAACCACTTTCCACTTATGGTGTTCATCAAACCCCCTGATAGATGATTCAATCAGGTAGATATTATTCCAATGTACCCTAACTGGAAATGCAGCTAAGTGGTACATTGAACTACCAGGGTCACCTTCTCTTCTTTCATAGATTTGGCTACAATATTTTTGAACCATTTTTAGTTGCACATTCGCTATGATGCTAGAAATGAGCTATTAGCTAATTTTCACTAGGACCAGGCAACCCACATTTCATATCAAATCCAGGAATGGAGGAGAAGGAAGAGGCTCATTAAAGCTGGTATTCCACAAGAATTCCTTCTTAAACGGTTTCTTAAATCTTTACAACCCAAGATATCTAAGGATGTATCGCTCTTTGGTGTGCTCACTGAAGAACATGCTATTTTTAGAGCCCAACAGTTAGAACTTATATATTCTCAATCTGGGGTTCTTCAAAAAATTATGCTTGATGCTCCTAGGTCCAAGGTTGATATAGCCAAGCCGAAGCCAGGTCCCCACGCTGATGGGCTAGTTAGATCGATCAATGCTAACATGTCTAACTTGTTAAATCAATTGCAGTAGTTGTCTTTACAAACTGCTTCTTCTATGCAAGCATCACCATCAATGCCTATGCCTTCTCAACCTACGTCTATAAATGCCGTCCAAAATTCTAACCCCAAAGGAAACCAACAATCTGATGGGAAGAAGAAAGGACAAGGTAGGAAAAATAACCAGGATGGGAAGGGCAATGCAAACAAACCTGGCAATGATGTTGGAGGGGGTAGAAAAGAGTCTAAGAAAAAGTAAAATTTCCATGCAAGTTATGCAATGAAGATCATTTGACTCATATTTTCCCTAAGATCCAAGATGCTCAACGCTTATTAGTTCAACAGGGGTCTTCTAGCTCCCAGGATGTCCTAACTAACCATTTTCCCTAAGGGCAGCAATTACTTGTTGGCGCAAACTCTAGTACTAGTACCCCCACAGGGGGCATCCAAGAAGGAGATAATACATCAAATGTTTACATGATGAGTTCACATATTAGCATTGCTACATGATCACGTGATTATGGTGAATCAGAATCATCTAAGGCTAAGTTTGCTCCTTATGCTTCAGAGCCACTCCATATCGAGAAGCCCTTTATTGAGTCTATACCTCAGATGTCGAAAGGCTCCGCAAAACGCTCGACCATTAACCGTAATGTTAAGTTAGCCTAGAACTACTCAATTGTAGAATATATGTCTCAGAGTCCTTATGTTATGTCAGTGTTAGAGGTACTCCAATCGTGCCCCACACAAAGCAGTGCATTACTCACTACAATCAGCGCAGTTGATCCAAAATATTCTCTTGTGCTTACATTCGATATGTCAAACATCAAGAAGAGACTCCCACATCATATGGCTTTCCAAATAAAGTCTACATATCGAAAGACCAGTATCTTTCGAACTGTGGTTGATGAGGGAGCTTCCACATGTGTAATGTCCATATCATGTTGGAAGGCTATTGGATCGCCTCAAGCGGTTCCTTCACCTACTTTATTGACAACATTTGATGGTCATTCTCATAGGCTGCACAAGATTATTCCAGCCTTTCCCATCTGTGTTGGGGGAAAGGTGTTAAATATTGAGGTAGAAATAGTCGATGCGAATCTGGATTACAACCTCTTTTTAGGTAGGAATTGGATCTATGAGATGGATGCTATTGTATCTTCATTATTTCACATCCTTTGTTTTCCTCATGAAGGGAGAATTGTAAAGGTTGATCAAATGGATTATTCTCTGAGTGACTCCCACACATCTTCTGAGTCTACTGTTCCATTGGTAGATAATCCTAAATAACCTATAGAGAATTTAGGAGTTGGAATGTACTCTTCCTTAATGGGTACCTTTGATCTTCCTACTCCTACAACTAGAATTAATGTTATTTCATCCTCCAAGGCACCTTCTCGAAAAGATTTCTTTAGAACTCATTATTTTTCGGATCCTTGGCCCTTACCCTCATCTACCAACACATTAGATGAGGGGAAGGTAGGTGGAATGGCATGTCCTATGTTTGCAGTAGAAATTTCTTATTAGTATAATGTTAACTCTGCAAACTCTGATCCTACTCATTTTTCACTGGAGGAGCTTGATGGGGATGTGGCTCCAACCTGGACTCTAGACTCAACTTTTGCTCAGGATTGCTTAGATATTGTCTTGCCATATGAAGAAGAAATTCTGGAAGCAATAACGGGGGTTGAAAGGTCGTGGAATGATTTGCGTCATCATTCGTATTTCCTCCCTCATTTGCAAGAAGTAGAATCAAGTTTGTCCATTCCTTCTACTAGTGATGTTCATGTAGTCTTAAACCCTTTGGCCCCAGCATAGTTTTCTGCCGAAGGTAACATGTCTGTTACCTCACAAACTTTTCCAGTGAACATCTCTATGGATCCTAACATTATTGAAAATGTCTTCAATGGAGCCGACTGTTCCCTTGAAGAAATTCAAACTTATACTGATCTCTTCAAAGAGTTTCATGATGTGTTCACTTGGTCTTATGAGGAAATTCCTAGAATAGATCCATCTATAGTCTAGCATGATATCAAGACGTATGAAAATACAAAACCTATTCGTCAAGAACTTCGACCTGTAAACCCTAGAAAAGCAACAGCTATGAAAGCTGAAGCTGAGAAGTTGCTTAAGGAGGGTTTCATATACTCTGTTCCTTTAACTGTGTGGGTCTTTAATCCAGTCCCCATAGACAAAAAGCAAGGAACGATTCACGTATGCATAAAATTTAAGGACCTAAATAAGGCTTGTCCTAAGGAAAATTACCTCATGCCCTTTATTGATCATATTATTGATGAATATGCGGGTAATGAGATTTTTTTGTTCATGGATGGATTCTCTGGTTATAATCAAATTACTATTCGTCCAGAAGATCAACACAAGACAACTTTTATTTGTCCCTGGGGTACATTTGCATACAAAAAGATGCCTTTTGGCCAAAAAAATGCAGGAGCTACATTTCAGCGGGCCATGTCATATGCTTTTCACGATATCAAGCACATTATCGAAGCCTATCTGGATGACTTAGCTGCTCGTTCTCAAAAGAGAATTGATCGTCCTAAACATTTTCGATCGATTTTTTAATGATGTCATTTTTATAAAATTCGGTTGAATTTGAATAAGTGTGTTTTCACCATCACATCAAGTCGGTTGTTGGGATTCATCATGCTGACAAAGGGGATTCGTGTAGATCCCTTCAAGGTTGAGGAAATGCGTCAGTTGCCTCCCCTGTCTTTTATATGTCAACTTCAGAGTCTCCAAGGAAATGCAAATTTCTTGAGGAGATTTAGATCCAATTATGTCGAGATCACAAAATGATTTATGATATTTCTTAAGAAAGGGGTCCCATTTTTATGGGATGATTTCACGCAACAATCTTTTGATCCTTAGGGAAATTTGATCAATCATGAATGCATCTTCTTCTGCACTCTAGTAGTGGATTAACAGCTCAAGCAATTGAGTATTCACCTTCATTTTTGGCATTTTGAAGAATTTTAACAAACCACATCCTCTCAAAGAATATAATATGTTTTGATCCTCCATCACTTGGTTATCAATCACATTGTGCTCTCTTTCATGCCAGGTAATTGTCATCCTACAAAATAATATGTTTTAAATCATTAAATCCATGTTTAAAATTTTAAACTTGCGCACACTCGGGTTCGTTATTAACACAGTCACTTATAGGGCCTTCCTATATGTGGGTCACTGGTATCCAACCCATGTGTGCGCAGAGAAATTTTTTTAAAAGTAATTCCTTATTGTCAAATTTATGAAAAAACATCTAAAAAGCATAAAAAATAATAGAAAGTATGATTTGAGGGTTACTTGGAAGATTTGAAGCAATTTGAACAGTTGAATTTGATGGAGGAAGCTTGCTTGGGTTTTTCTCCACAACTCCTTGCTCAAAACAAAAATGAGAAGACTGTGAGTCCAAAATTCGTTATATAGGTTGAAAAATGAAAATTATCTTTTCTAAAATTGGTTTTTCTTTTGTGGGCTTTTTGACCTTTTGGCTTGGAGTGTTGGGATCGGTTGTTTTTATAGGATATTTTGGAGATATTTTGAGAAATTTCTTCGGTCCCATGACCGCAGACCCGTCATGGCAGGTATCACTTTCTTACTGGCATATAGCTTAGGGAATATCACTTTCCACTACATTTTGCATACTAGCCTCCATACTACGATATTTTTTACCATAGGGTCGACCCCATCTTGTCTTGATTCATAAACCATTTTCACTCACTGACTTATAAAATCATGATATGATGGTAGAGCCAACCTTTACATGGGCATATTAGTTAGGTCCTTGCTAACATCTATTGCCCATGCTACTATATTGAGTAGGCTCGAGAGTCCTCTTTAGTCCCACCATGACTTATGCATCGGAGACTCATTGTCTTTCTTCTTCATTATTTTTTGGCTTTATATCCTAGAGGCTCCTTTGCGTTGAGTTGTATTGCTGCATTGCATGTTGACCTTTTGTACCTTTTGGCCTTGAGACGGCTTCACTTGGACTCATGTTTAAGCCACCTTTTGACCATGTCTTCTGCAAAATCAACCTTGCAATCACTTAGCCTCTGCAACTTGACACACCCTTTTATCCATGGAAAGAACATTCCTTTGAGTGTCATTGAACAGTTTTGTCACCTTACATTGAGCATAGGAATGTTCCCCTCCCACAAACTAGAGCATCTATTTTTGGACACTCATTCTTTCCGCTGTATTATAGCATTATTTTATTCTTTTTCAGGCTTCATAAATATGAAAAAGACAAAAAAATTATATATCCCAAAAAGAGCGGGAACAAGACATTATTTCCATAATTGATGGCAGCTAGAGTCAGTTATGTCGCCCTTGAACAAAGCACTCAAAATTTAAGTCTTTCCTCCTTTGGGGTGGGCTTTAGTTGGAGTTAGGTGAGCCTTAACCTTGTTATCGAGTCAGTACTCCTCCAATTGATTATCTCTTCCAATCATATGGAGAGTTTGCTTATGCCTCCTGCATGAAAAACTTATACAAAGTTATCAGATGCTGTCATGTAGTCACAGTTGAGTTGTGCTTTTGTTCAAGGGAAGTAAACCTAAGTCGGCCTCTCTGCGGTGTCTCTTGACCTATTTTTCAGTCGGTCGTTCCTAGTTGTCAGAGTCATGTCCGTTATCATATCAGCGATTTGTTCCTTTGCTCGTGCTGGTTTGAGAAGGTCTCCATTGACTTCTTACTGGTGGGTCTTGCTCTTATCGACTACAACAAATTTCTCTAAGAGCAGATCTAGAGCCACACCTTGGCCCTATTTTCATTATTGATAGGCCACCTTGTGCTCAACATCTATCAGTACCATGGGTCTTTAACCGAGTGGTTTCCCTGGTGTTCAAGATCAGCTTTGATTATCACACATTGGGATCCGTGCAGTACCTTGGTTTCCATTTGACCCTATTGGTAGATTCCTTGCCTTTGTGCCAAATTTCATTATTGGTTGGTTCAAAGGGTTTCTATCGTGTGCTAGCTACATCTTGTGTACGCCAGAAATGTGCTTTGGTTGGGTTACTACATCTTTATTCGCCCGATTCCCTCCACATTATTGGCCTACAGGCTACACTCATGCTAGATTGATGAAGGATGCCTTAATGTCTTCCTTTTAGTTGATAATTAAATTTTATCCTTTCAGGAGTTCCAACATTCTTGTTTTAATATTGAGAGCCATCACCAACCTCATCAAAAAAACCATCAGGCATAAAATGCAACAACACTAGAAGAGCCCCTTTAGACCAATTTTTTTTTTGACGCATTGACTAGAAAGGAATTAGAAATGTCAAATTAAGTACACTCTCAAGAACCACATCAAGAGAAAGGCAAAGGTTATTCAAATTTAGAAGCTCATAAGAGAAAAGTTCCAAAGGAATCCACAAAGAATGTGCCAATGGATGAAATGGATATGATAGACATATAGGAAACACATAATGTTGATGGGAAGGAGGACATGGATATGGATGAAATCACACTCTCAGACCTCGTTGAAGAATGGACATGTAAGGACCCATAAAATATACTAGAATAGGAAAAACTTCATTTAGATAGACATATCTATGGCTAAAAAATAAAGGAATGTGACTTCGAAGGGAGCAAGTTGATCCCTAGAAAGTATTCACATCTAGACATAAAGCTTAAAATATAATCCCAAGCATGTGAAGGAATACAAAAAGAGAGGATAAACAATAAAAAAAGAATTAATACAGGAGATAGGGGATACACTTGTCAATTCTAGACAAGTGGCTCTCTTAACGGAGGTGTTTTCTGCTACCCAACATTCTTCTCAATGAATATGAATTTTGTGGGATATAAGAGGCCTTAACTGTTGAGGCAAACAAAGGCTTCTCAAAGAGAGAATTTGTAGGGAACTCCCTATGGTAGTAAATTTATAGGAAACTAAATGTGGTAGTGATGATGTTAGCTAAATAAAATCTAATTGTTGGAGAGGATGTCAAACCATAGCAATAGATTTTGAATGAAAATTATGGGAATTGAATATCTTATGGTATCAAAATTAAGTAGAATTTATGGATTGGATGGTTATCCTAAGGATAATCTCTAGTATATTCCACTACTTAGGATCAAAATAATTAGGATGCATAACAATAATCTAAGTGCCAAATATGATGAATGAAAAGGCATGTTTTCTTAGTAACTTAGCTAGCAATAGAGAGCCTCACCAAGATAAGTGATGAATTCTAGGTAGAGAATTCAACATGGTGACATCAATGGAAGAAAAAAAGGGAGGTATTTTTACGTTGGACACAAACTCCCAAAAGTTCGAACATTTGATGTAGCACATGAATTTGGCTGACGTGGAAACAATTAATGCAGTATTCACCAGGAACAATTGTCATGGCGGTAAGAACCAAACAAGCTCATGCTTAGATAGAATTTTAGTCTCAAAATCTCTCTTAGGAGTGGATGTATTCTTGGAATCATCTATGGGCTTCCTTGTAAAGGTTTGGATCATTAGCTAATCTATTTAGAAATAGATATTAAAGTTGGCCCTAAAAATAAACCTTTCATATTTAAGAGTTTATTGCTTAAGGATCCATCCTTCCTTGATAACAAAAAGGCGTTGCTGGAAGAGATTCAAGTCCAGGGTCCCTCCAATATGGAAACGTTTCAAAAAAATCTCAATATTCTTAGGCCAAAAGTAAAAAAATGGAACAAAAATTATTATGGAAACATTTTCCAAGAAAAACAAGAGTTGGAGGTACAAATGCAAGAGGTTAAAAAAAAAAAAATATCGAGGGAAGAACTAAGGATTTGGCTGCAAAAAAAGGATAACTGCTCACAAAAATATAGGACAGAAGGAAAAAACAGGAAATATTATGGAGGAAAAAAACAAGAGTCCACTGGCTTCAAGAAATTTTTGTAATAAATTGATGATCAAAAACCAACATTGTAACATGATATTTTACTCAAAGATGAAGGAGGACAAAAACTCACAAATAACAAATAGATGGAGCAAGAATTGGTTAGATATTAGGGATCACTTTTAGTTGAGCCAAATCAAATTCGATGGTGGTCAATTTAGAGGATCATAGAAAACATCCCAACTTTGGTTCAACCAGATCATAATGTTGCCTTAATGTGAGAGGCATCCTACGTCGAAGTCAAAGAGGAAGTAATTTACATGTTGAAAATCAAAGTGTTAGGTTTGGATGAGTTCACCACATATTTTTTCTAGGCTGGTTGGCACTTCCTTTGGAAAGAAATCCATGACTTGTTGGAGGAATCCCGCAAAAAATGCTCTTTATTTCCAACCTTGAATGCCACACTATTAAGACTAGCATCAAATCTGATAAGGCCAGAGATCATGGCTACTTCATATCAATAGCCTTACACAATGTGATATGTAATATTATTTCAAAATACATTACAAATCATTTAAAGCCGCTCTTTCCAAATCTAATTTCAATGGAGAAAACCGATTATGTGGAGGGTAGACATACCTTGGATGGAATATTAGTATCTCATTAGGTATTTCATTTGTTGAAAAAAATAAAAATAAAAAAGTGGGGTTGCTAATTAATCTTGACTTGTCTAAGGACTTTGAAAAAATTAGTTGGGTTTATCTCTTTAGTGTTATCACATCCTTTGGCTCTTTAATTAGTTGGATTAATTGGGTAGGCACTCTGGTTGCAATCCCTTTCTTCTTAATGATGCTCGATAGATCTCTTTCCTCAATATTCAAGTATTCATGTGGAATTCAGTAAGGCAACTGTCTCTCACTATTATTATTTATTATTATTGCAGAAGTGTTTGGATGCACCATAAAGGAAACAATATCACAAGGAAAGATTAAAAAAATTAAGACTCTACAGTGATGATCTTCCCGTCTCCCATCAATAGTTTGTAGATGATATGATGTTAATGGGATTTCCTGTAGCAAGAAAATCTAGATATCTAAAGAATATCATAGACGAATTCATGGAGGCCTAAGGTGCATCCGTTAACACGAGTAAATCTCAAATTTATTTCTTTAATACTAACTTAGTAGTGTATGAGAATATAGCTATATTGTTGGGTTTTCAGTGTAGTTCTCTTCCTGATAAATTTATGGGGGCACCTTTGGTAGATAACTCCATTAGAACTATTCACTGGAAGGAATTAATCAAGAAAATATCCAAAAAAATGGATTGCTAGACCTTTAGATCTCTCAATTTTTCTAGAAGCTTAGTCCTATTAAAATCGGTCTTGCTAGCCATTTTGATGTATCTTCTCTCTGCATTAGAAGCACCCAAATGAATCGTTAGATCCATTAATATTAATTTATAGATCCTTTCTCTGGGGAGGGTCTATGTAGGAAATATAATGGGACCTTGTAGCTAGGTATAAATTATTTCGTCCCAAAATGGTTTGATGTCTTGGTCTTTGTGATCCAAAAATTATAATTTTTTTTTGGAGGCAAAATTATGGTGGAGGTGGATCCAAGGTAGCCAAGAGTTATGGAGGCATCTTTGGAGTAGGGAAGACATCCCCTCTCAATCATGGCAAGAACACTTGAGATATCAAAACCCTATTAAAGGATCTTCAATATGAAATTTGGCCAACACTAATAAATTCATTGTACAACATTTTTTTGGGAAGTTTGAGAAGGAAATGATGCCTTGTTTTGGATGGAATCATGGAAGAAAAATCTAAAGTTTGGTATCTAGCCATAATTTCTTAATATAGAGGAACTTATGAAATCTAGAGGTCCCTTGACAGTAGCATATTATTGTAACCAGACAACGGAGTGCACCTCATGGGGAGAATTTCAAAACAAGGAACGTTGGCCTCAAACTCTTGATCAAGCCAATCTAGACACATTAATGAAAGAACATCACAAATGAAAGATCCCACTCTCTAAGGGTCATAACAAACTTCAATGGAGCTATAACTAGAAGGGCCTATTCATAATAAAAGAGTTATATCATCTAGCTACAGGTCACATCAATCTTCCTCACCAATCGGTCCAGAGATAGGTTTGGGCTCAAAATTTATGGCCCAAAACTACCCATTTTCTTTAGTTGTTAGTACATAAAATATCATTTTCACGGAATAAAATTGTCCACAAAGGATTTGAAGGCCCTTCCCTATGAATGTAGAGGACATGGAGCTCTTTCTTAATACATGTGTTTTTTCTTAAACTCTATGGTCTCAACTCTTCAACTTATTTGGTCAGTTAGATAGGAATAGGAATCAAATCATAGAAATAATTAAAGGTTAGAGATCCTCTATGAAAAAAATCATATCATATATTGAGCTTGGGTCCTCATTCTAGTGTTTTTTGTATGGAACATATGGAAAGAGGGGAATAATAATATATTTATAATCGATCATCAAAAGGGGTGGTAATCTAGGAAAAAACATTGCAGAGTGTCCGTGAACTAGTACTATTCCACCCTTGATCATTGTCGAACTAGGAAGTTAAAGGTTTGGATGCCACAATTTTGCATAATCTCTAGTTGTATCTATCTCCTTTTGTTTATCATTTGCCTCCAAGAATCCCATCTTCTAGTCCTATGGCTTCCTAAACCCCTCCTCCCCCTAGATTCCTTAAACTTAATTTTGATGGGCCATGTAAAGGTAATACAAGTTTCACTACTCTTGGAGGAATCTTCTCTGGAAACTATGGGAAATTTATGTTTCAATTTGAAAATAATATGGGACATTCAAGTAACAATGTAGTTGAATTTGCAATTGCAGAGACCCGCCTTATTATCACATCATCACAAGGCTTCTCCAGGATGATTTGGAGGGTGATTCTTAGATCGTCATCACAAGAGTAAAGAAATTGACCAATGGAGGTTATCTATAGAAAAAATTCCACTGCCAGAGATTGGAAAAATATATCACACATATTAGCCATTTGATCCATATGATTTGAGTCATTATTCCCTCTCACGTTATGAGAATAGGAAATAAGGTAGCAAAACTTCTGGCCAAATTTGGATGTAATGACATTCATCTTCATCTTTTGATAACTTGGAACAATCACTTATGGAAGGACTAGATACAAAGACTTGTCAATATAATAAACAAAGATAGATAAACCCCACTAGGAGTGGAAGAACAAGAAGAACTTGCTTACATTTAGGAACAACTCTACAACAAACCAAATATGCACCTCTAGTCAATCTAGATATTGTGGGCACCGTTGATATTTCCATGTGTTCTTGATGATTTAAATTAACTTATGATTTTTCTAATACACTGGGAATTTACAAGTATTGTGGCATAATGTCTTGCATAATGGAGTCTTGGTCAATAGAGATTTTTTGCATGTGTTTGATTAGTATATGGACATTTAGGACAAAAGAAACATTTTTGTTATAATAGGAAAGGAATCATTGGAGGGTCTTGTTACAACAAAATCTAATACCTTTATTAACCTTTTCCATTGGTCTGGTTTATAATATGGTAGACCATGGAAAAATGATTTTTATATTATGTAATATGGTATCAGTTTAATATATATGAGCTTATTTACAAAAAAGAATAACTAGGAATAGGAAAAGAAATTGAAATTGACATGTACAATAAAATCAACTCATTGATTTTAGTGTACGTGTATAGATATAGTACTGCAATGAGGAATACGTGACACCTTTATATGCAAACCACACAATGGAGTTTGAATTCCGACAAGAGGAATCATAGTTATAACAATAACATTGTCTTATGATCATAATCCACTAACCAAATTTAGTGAGTAGAATAAATCAATAACACTACAATAGACACATAGAGAGAGTGAAAAGGAAAATGAACACCATTTGTAGTCACAATCCTATCAAAGCCCATGAATACTAATTATTCTATCAACCTCTGAAAATATCATTTAAGATTTGTAAAAATAATATTGTCATGTTAATAAACATAGTTGTGCAAGCCATGGAATTTTTCTAAATACAAGAAATCTCGATTTCAATGTACATGCATCAATTTCAATGTTCTTTTTTCATGTTTCTAAATTAATGCATATGGAAATTTACAAGCACACTAAAATCATTGCATTGAAAATTGAATAAAAAATGAAATAGGAATAGGAATAGAAATTGAAATTGACATATATGTTGAAATCAACAGATTGATTTTAATGTACATGCATTGCTTTTGTGTACATATTTCATCATTTCTAAATAAAAACTTTTGAATAATGCTCTATGTGTTTTGAACAAACTAAGGAAACTAAGTAAAATTCAAATGATCAAATTAATCTTAGACATAAACATAGACCTAATGATCATCTACAAAGTACATGCATTGAAAGAGTACTCTGATGAGGAATAAGTGGCATCTTTGTATGCAAACCACACGATGGACTCTGAATTCTAACAAGAGGAATCATAATTAGAAAAATTCCATTGTCTTATCAAAATAATCCATCAACTAATTTAGTGTGATACACAAATTAACAACATTATAATAGACACATAGAAAGAGTGAAGAACACCATTTATAATCACAATCCTATCAAAGCCCACAAATACTAGTTAATCTGTTATGTCTAAAAATATCATTTTATAATTTGTAAGAATAATATTGTTGTGTTAGTAGACATAGACAATAAAGCTAGAGAATCTTTCTAATTGTAAGAAAACCGTATTTCAGTCAACATACATTGGTTTCAAAGTACACTTTTCATCATTTCTGGACCACTGTATCTAGAAATTGACATGTACACTAAAATCAATTTATTGAAAATTGGATAGAAATTGACATATACATTGAAATCAACTCACTGATTACATTGTAAATGCATTAATTTCCATGTACTTTTCAAATAATTTCTAGATCACAACTTCTAAATAGCATTCTCTATGTTCTCAACAAATTGAGTAGATTTCAAATGGTCAAGTTAATATTACATATATACATATGCATAATGTTGGTTATCTACAAATTGTGTCAGTATACTAAAAACTATAAATAAACAAATAAACAAATATTGTCATTGATCATCTTTATAATACTATCTATACTTTCACCCAAGGAAAGTGAGTAAATTTGAAATAGTTAGATTTATGATAGACATATACATATATCTAATTTTGATTATATACAAATTGTGTCATTGTACGAAAAACTGAATAAGATAGATTAGCATTGGTCCTTCTCAATAACACATTCTATACTTTCAACCAAATGAGTAAAGTGAGTAAATTTCATTTGATTAGATTAATCTTAAATATATATATGTAAACATAATGATAATCATCTACAAATTTTGTGTGACCACCCATGACTAAGATGGACATAGACCTAGATTCATGTTAATCCAAATCTATCAAGTGCCAAGAGGGATCAAATCTCTCGAGGTTTGCACTTTGAAATATTTGATCCCTCTCAATACTTGATAGATATGGGTTAAGATGGATCTAGGATGGTTTATAAAAATTTATGGATAACTTTTGTCTTTAAATTTTTTATGTCAATATGTATATTGTATGTTTTAAGGTGTATTTTTCATATAAATCAAACTATACTATTTGATTTTAATTATATTATAAATTCATATTGTAGGGTTTATAAATATTGATGTATAATTCTATCTTGTTTGACCATATATATATATGGAAAATTTATCTTAACTGAGTTGTCAATTAATATTACTATCAAGTTTTACTAGCTATTATCAATGAATATAAGCTAACTCATCACCACTATTCAAAGAAAATCACTCCACTTAATTTGTAAGTAGGTAGCATTTTGTTCTTGCAAGATGTTTTTGAGTCTCAAACTATTAACTTATTTCCTTACCGTAATTTAACTCTCAACTAAATAAAAACAATTTTGATAATATTAAAAAACAAAAAATTATATAGATATTTAATTTCACCATAAACTTTGCTTTAAACAATTTACAATAAGAATGGGATGAATATTTGGTTTTGAAAAATACAGCTAGCCAATGAAAACTTATTATGGTCATTCATTATGTGATTATTGTTAGCATGTTTTTCTTGTTTATCGAGGATGCCCGAGAGAGATTTTTAATATTTTTTTTCAATTGTTTTATATTTGCATTATTTTTTATTTATTGAAATTGTATAGTTAACCTATGCTAAATAGTGGCTAGTCTTTATTGTTTCAAATTATATGGGTTCTCGTAAATTTCACCTTAAAAAAATAATAATATCTTATAAAATTTTTACTATATTATTTGTTAACTATAATTTATACCCAATAAATATAAAACTAATATAATTATTATAAACAATAAATATAAAACTACTATAGTTATTTCAGATTATGTTATGTGGGTTCCGGTGAATTTTACTTAAAAAAAAATTATATAGTATTTTATAAGTTTTTTATTGTGTTGTTTGTTAACTATAACTTATACATATTTAGTTTATGAGAAATTTTTTGGCGAAAATCACATGAGAAACTATTTGTCTACGCGTTTCGAACCAACCAGTGTGGTTCATCGCCAGGACAAGTTGAAGAAACAGATCCAGCTTAGCATGTTAAATAGTCTCAGCAGAGACTCCAACGGCCAAACTAACGTTGGGTTTGAGAAAAAACCTCCAACGGCTAAACTAACGTTGGGTTTGAAAAAAAACTTGATGTATACGTGCAAGCTTGATGTAAAAAAAACTTACAAACACCACCTTTCAACTCCAATCTCCACGGATCTCCACGTTTCAAACTCCATCAACACATTTCAACATAGGTCTACGACCTTATAGTTCTAGAGTTCCTCAGCTATTTCCTGGATAGATCCTTCAACAACTCCAGAGGTAACAACGCTGCCAGAGTAAGGCAATGGCACTAAGCAGCTTGCATAGTGGATATTCGACCCTAGTTGTTAGTTCGAGCATACATAACACACATCAAATTTATACTCAAAGACTTAGACAACAATAGCATAGAATAATTTAGAGAGAGAGACAAATGGAGAAACAACAAGATTACTCAATACCAATTGTTAGTTCCGCCCATACATAACACACAACAGATTTATACTCAGAGACTTAGACGACAATAGCAGAGAATAATTCACAGAGAGAGACAAATGGAGAAACAACAAGATTACTCAATCAGAAACAGCAAAATAGATAAAACAATCACTGGAGAAAAGAAATCACTTAGCATTACATAACAGGTTTGGGCCTTGGCTTGCTTTCCTTGGCTAGAGCAATTACAAATTTATAGAGGTTGAAGAAGGATCTAGAATCCTACATGTGATTTAGATAGATATCTAGAAACTAATGGCCGTGTAAAAGAATCTAGAATCCTGCATGTGATTTAGATGGAGATTTAGAAACTAATGATAGTGTAGAAGAATCTAGAATCTTGCATGAATTTAGCTTCACACTTAACATATATTACATATTATTTTTATATTATTAATTTTTTTTTACAAAATATTTAAAAATATATATTTCATATTATAACGAATGAGCTGTTATTTGGTTTACTGACATTAATGGTTACATGCTTACAAACTAGCGTGATGCCAGTTCTCAAGTGGTTAAATGTCCGCTATCTCGAATTTTGAAGGACAATTCGGAATCAATGCCTACGCTATGTTCCGTCAACTTGCAAAAGCTGTAACTGTTGAGTCTCCAAAATTAGATGATAACTCTATTGAAAATGTACTACTTCATTTAATTAAAAAGAAAATATGACCACTTTGAACGTGAAGGTATTTAAGTCATACTTGAGTATTTGATATGGCAGACGATCCGTACTGTTAATGAGAAGATTAGAATTTGATGTGCAGTGTTATATTTTCATGGAGTTGTTTTTAAAGTGATTTTTTGGATTTTGGGTGATTGCCGAAAAATTTAAGATAAAATCTTGATTTATATTATTTAAACGAGTTTTTTGATGGTATATATGGATTCAGCTCTCTGGAAAACTCTAGGGCACTTTGATTGCACAGGATTACCCATCAAGCTTGTGATTTCAATAAATTCTTGTGCAATTTTAAAAAAAATAGACCATAAAAACTTCTAAAAAATGGCACTAAAAAAACTCATCTTTTCATTTACCTCATGCATAAATTATGAATTGTTTTGTGCATTAGTTTATATTAATCCTAGGGAATTAGTATTAAACAAATTTTAGGTAAAGAATACAAATAATAATGTGGATAGTGAAGTACCCACTTGAAAATAGTAAAGTATAAGAGTCTAACCAATTAGATTATATATGAATAAATGAAAATATTATTAAAAAGTAATAAAATTGAATACCTAATAATTTTTGTTGTAAATTTTAGAATCATATCTAATATATCATTTTGATTAGAGTTGGAAATTGAACTGCCCATTAAATATGTAATGTTAAATTATTAGTGAGATGTTATCATTATGATTGTGTAAAGACAAAGTTGAGTTATGTAATATTAAACCATTAGTGAAATGTTATCACAATGAATGATCGTGCAAAGACTATTAGTGGAGCATGTAATGTTAAATTATTAGTGAGATGTTATCACAATGATTGTGCAAAGGCCATTAATTCAATTTGGACGCGGCTTGAGATAGTTTAATTCCCCTAAATATGGTTGTCATTCTAAAACTCTTCCATGAAATTTGAACCTAATAACTTGGTAAAAACTAACCCTACACAAACAATTAATTTACACCTAATAAATTTTAAAAAGTTAGAGAATTTAAAGATATTTAAAACCTATAAATAAACACCTATTTTCTAGTATACCCCTACATGAACCAAATTTGCATATACCAATAGTTCTAAATATATATGAACAACTATCTTATAGTCATAGTGATATTACTAGACCTACCTCATGGCTAACGTGTGCCTCTAGCGTCGTCATGTAGTACAAATATTTCATTAACCAAGGCATTTGTTTCAATATTGTTTCATTAGTGAATGTGATCAATAGTGAATGTGATCAATATGTGTTAGGGTAAATTTAGCTTAAATCATAAGCAATATATGGGATTATTGGTTTCCTTGTTTTCTTGTTTTCTAATTATATTAGTGGTATATCATATTATTTTTACCTAATAAATATAATGGAAATAATAATAAATACATAGTTAGTATGACTATAGAAATTAAATTGTTGGTAAATGTTAATAGGCATCAATTTAAGATAGACATCAAACACTTATGATACATCTCATGTAGCTAAAACTAAAAAAACTATAAAAAAATAGCTATATAACTTTATTATTATTATTATTATTATTACTACTACTACTAATAAAAATAATTAAGATATAAATTAAACTTACATTAAAAAAGGGAAGCATGTGACAAGATTTTTAAACATGGATATTCACTCATTTTATCAATGAGATTCTTAATATTATATGGCTTTTGTTACAATATTATGGGTTATTACCATGGCTTATCAATATCCTAGAATATTTCATGGAGGTTAAATCCCTATCATCCATCTAATCATTATTGATAATTAAATTAAAATACTTGAAACCCTATTCCAAAATAGGCAAGGCTATCAGCGTGATTAATTACTTATTTTATGGTGCTTATTATATTCCGACCATGAATATTTCTCCTTCTTAATGCACAACACATATTTAGTACACCTTGGAGTTTTAAGGTAAAAACTAAGCTATTGCACCAAGAATGCCAAGCATCACCTTGTGCTTAAGTACTTGTTCAAGGATGAAAATAAAAGATTTAGTTTGATGGCAATTGTCTCCATCTTAAACTAGAAGACTCATAGCTAGTTGTGTCAAAATGCAAACTCATGGGGATCAAAATAACTAATGCTTGGGAACATGTTGTAGGAAGACTATTGTTAAATTTTATGGTCATAAGCTTAGATAATTATCAATCCCTCGATAGATATGGGAGGAAGGAGAAAGGTTTGTATGATGCAGCAGATTGCATGGCAAAAGAGACTACCATGAAATCTTGAAGAAGGCTCGAGTTGAACTTTCCCTTGGAAGCATTAGGAATCCATGGGATTGAGTCATGGTGTTTGTTAGGAGTTTTGTGCTTTCGGTCTTTTGTGATTGTTTACACTTGATTTGCGGTTTTGAATGTGTCGGGTGCATGGCCATGCCACTTTGTTGTGGTGTCATATTGTTATTTGTTTTTCGTGTTTTTCTTCTTGTTTGCTTCTTGTTATTGCCTTTTATGTTTTGAGGGTCTTGGGAATTGGTTTGGGAAGAAGAAAGTTGATGGAGCTCGAGAAAAGTTGAATGAAACCCAATAGGTAATGAAAGACTTGGATGAAGCTCAGTGCATGTATAATGACAGCTGAAGGCAAAAATATGATTGTCAATTGGATTGGTTATGTCCATTGGTGTAAATGGACGGTAGCAAGACAGTCATGAGGAAGCTAACCAGGAAAGGTAAAGTGAATAGATTTAAGGTGTAAAATGTCTTGGCTATGTTGGGAAGTGTTGTTCTCAATGTTGTGCATGTTGTGTACAAATAAAGAGATTTATATTAACATTAACCTTGTGATATCTGTAATTATGTTGTGATCATGATTATGTTGATGTATACATGTATGCATGTATGTCGTTATCTGACAAGGTCACCAGAAATCATGATTGCTTTATGGTAATGTTTATATGTATGTATGCATGTATGTCATTGCCTGGCAGGGTCATTAGGGTTCATACTTGTGGAGGAATGATTGCTTATGCAGGTGAATGTCATGAAGAGGTTCCCCATATTATGAGGAATCAAGTGGGAAGAGCAGCCCTAAAAAATCTATGAGGTCAGTATCATGTGGATATGAATTGATATTATGTGATTAACTATGTCTATGTTATGGTAGGTAACGCTAGGGGGCACATCAGTGGAATGAAAGCAGTGTAATCTGCAGCATGTTGGGGCAAGCATGAATGGTGGAAAGACACTAGAAGCAAGTTTGTCTGGTAGAGACAGTGTAGTCTCTGGATGTGTAGTACTGCTATTGTGTATATGTTGTACATATTGTACATGTTGTACTTGTGATGTTATATACATGCGGTGTTGTGTACATGTCTTCTATGCAGTGCTATGTATAGATGATGTTGTGTGCATGTTGGATATGCAATGATGTGTACATATGGTGTTATGCACTGTCATGCGGAAAGAGTTAATCTTGCGGACAAAACCAACCTCCCTAGAAGCCTAAGACTTGCTAGTGACAAACAAGACAATTAAGAGCAATCCTCCTCTAAACATGCATTTACCATACAAGAAATCAAGTGTTTAGATCCTACCTGTAGTCCAACGTTGTTGTATTAGTCCAGCTTCGTCGATCTGAATGAGCTCCTCCTTCACTTCGAAACCTGCATTCACTAACAATCAAACGATTAAATAGCACCTGAATATCTCATAAAATAAAACATATTCAACATACAGACCAAGGAGTATATGAAACAACTCATTAATAAAAAATTGTTGAGAAGAATGGACTTATTTGTATTAATAGGAAACAAAAGAAACCATTACAACCTGAGCCTTGGTGTTGTGCAAGTTCCTCCCAGGGTCCAGCAAGAGTTTTCCTTTACTTTGATAAGCTCACCCACTTCCAAATGAAACAAGAAAGGATGGTAATCTCTCCTCACAAGCTTCTACAAGGAAGTCCTAATTCCAGCAGCATCTACCCTTTGGAATGTTCAGCTTTCAACCTCCCCTCCTCTGGCCCAATGGCTGTATTTATAATGCTCTAGAGGAAGTTAATCAGGTCCATCATCAATGGGATAAGCCCCTTTTTGGATGGGGTAGCTCCTCTCTTGATGGGATAAGTTCCTCTTTCATAGGGATACATGAACCATCTGGAGGCGCTCAATACACGTCAAACAAGCTTCTAGAATGCTCTAGAAATGACCACAAGTAACTTTTTTAAGATTAAACTCACGCCTTTTGACCTTTACAGGAGTACGCACCCACCCCTTTACATACAGAGCGTACAAGTACGCAGGTATTATGAACTTGGGATGCGTACACGCAGGTAAGGTTGAGAGAATCTGCGTACCCAGAGATAAATATGTTTTTAAAGACTTTCTCTCTTTCTTTAAGTTTGACATGGAGAGCAGAGGTATGAGGCTTGCAAAGGAGGATAGTATGACTGTTGATGGAGCCATACTAACTGCAAATAGTCATGGTGACAAATTTTAGTGTAACAGATTGCCCCCTAAAGTGCGAAGCTTGTAATAGATTAGGGTTTTATATCATCTAGGAAGGGTGAAGTACTTTATCATTTCAAGGATTATCTTGTGGAGAGCCCAGTCAGAACCTGCAATTTTCAACACAAAATACATGTATAAGATTATATCATCGCTGAGGTAGGCATTCCCATACTCAGATCCAAAACTTTAACTATTGGACTAACTACTCTGATACAGGAATGATTTCATAATACATCATAATCATAGACTCGTGTAGACACAGTATGGACGCAGCCATCTGTTTATGATTGGTCTACAACATAATGAATACAAAACTCCTCGCAGCCTGGATGGTGGAAACTAGATCCAGGGTCTTCATCTCTACTTCCTGAATTGGTACGATTCTAGCCACGCGAATAAATGAGTCGATGTCGAACATGGTAGAAACCACTTGATTACCAGTCAATGATGTAAACTGTTAACAAGCGTGAGAGAGACCACCAGTAATGTCAATGGTTCTCAAAGTACCCAGCACAATCCATGAGATGTGAATGAATGAGTCGATGTCGAACATTTTATGGAATCCTTCGATCGCAAGTCAATGATGAAAACTGACGTCGAAGGCGAGAACCCTGCCATTGATGCATGCAGACTTCAAGGTACTGACGATTTTTAAGTCAACTCTCTAGATAATGTGTTGATGTCGATAGAAAGCGACTCGTTGCAGGCAAGCCTACAACATGAAATCATAGTTCAAGTTGAAGAAATGTTGTTGTAAGGACTGACTCAAGGATGATAAAATGGATGATAGGTATTTTGCAGTTGAATGTTTTGTTTGCAAACCTCTTGAACACATAACGACACAACAGATGGCTTGGTGACGAATGACTCAAAGTTAATACCCGGAACCTGGCTGAAGAATTTCAATGTGGTTTGATCAACTGTGAGGCAAAGGATTTCCCAACCCAGGTGAATGAAAAGTGTCGTGTTCAAGAGTGGTAATAAGGTTTTTTCTGAGACAAAGGATAACAAATAGGCTCATTCTTCTCTCTTTCCCCCACCATTTCTGGCAAGTACCTATTTATTTTTTACAAGCTTGAGGAGGATAACATATGCTTGATTATAAGCTCATCCTTCGGATGAGTCCAACTTAGTTTTGATTCGAACCCTAAGAAGGAGTGGTCCGTTCCTGTTTGTAATAGAACAGGTCCTTTACTGTGAAATTTTAACGAGTCCAGTATAGGAGAAACTCGACGTTTTTCAATTTTAGAGAGTCTGAAAAACTTAAGAAGACTCGAGATTGGACTTTTTCGTAAATTTGTGTCTCCTAAGCCCGAAAAAGTATAAAATAATACCTAGGAGAACCGCTTGATCTTGCGCCAAGGAGTACTTTCATGATTAGTGTCTTTGACCTGAAAAGTAAAAAGCGATCAAGGACACGTCGTTTTATTTCCAGTATCGAATTTGAAACGACAAAAACTCGGCAATCTTTTCCTGTTTTTACGGTCAAAAAAGGGCTATAAGGGGACCGTCTTTTAATTCCGTTTTGACGAGTGTAAAAGAGACGCTCAGCAATCTTTTCATATTTTAGGAGTCAGAAAAGGGCTTAAAAGATGACTCTGATGTTTTGGTTCGTGAAAAATGACACTTTTCCCTGAAAATCCTTTTGTCCTACACAAAAACAACACATTACTCATACCTGTTTAAGATAGGCAAAAATACATTGAAAAATATCCTTCCATGGTAAAAAATAAACAAACTTAGCATTCATTTATCCAAAAAACCTATAAAAAGACTTTTTACCATTTTTACCATTTTACTGTTGAGGGAGAGAAAAGGGCTTTTGGCAAGAAACTTCCTGTGGACTTTGCGGAGAATCTGATCGTCGGAATCGAGTGTCGTCTCTTTCAGGTATTTCACAACATCCTCCTCTTTGTTTTCATCTATTAGAATTTCATTTTAGCCCTAGTTTGATTTTTTGGGGGCTTTGGGGTTTTGAGATGCGCTTTTCGGGGTACGCAGGTATCCCATGGGTGACCTGCGTACCCCGACATTTTCGTTAATGGGAAAATGGTCGGGGTACGCAGTCTACCTTTAGCCCAGCTGTGTACCCACGCTCTGTTTCTGAAGGCGGGGTGCGTACTCCGCACAAAGTGGATTTCAAAACCCCAAATCTCAAAATTTATCCATTATTTTTTGATTTGATGAATTCTAATGCATATTTCTTGGTGTGTAGATTGCCCACTATGCTTGATTGGCACGAAAGAGAACACGAAGATGTTGATTTGGCCGCGCTAAATCACCAACCTTCCATTGATGCTTTAAAAGCATGCGGTCTTTACAAATACTGGGTCATACCTGGCATGAGGGCCCAGGTGCAATTTTTAGAGTGGCTGGTCGAGAGATGGAACGTCCAGGATCAGTGCTTTTACATTGGAGGCCACCAGCTCGAGATAGAGGCCTCAGACATATATTTTCTCACTGGTTTTCCTAACAGGGGCGAGCACCTGTCTCTATTTGGGACTAGGCCAGGTGGCCAATCCCTTGCTAGTCTCCGATTAGAGTGGTGCAACAATCAGAACCAGGAGAAGGGGATAGAAATCAAGTTCATATCCCGACCTGAACTTATGGTGATTGCCTTTACAGTTACCAGACTCTGCGGCGCAGCCGCTTACCACTTGCCACCGGGTCCTAGATGCGGATGGCGATTGATTGCTACCGAGGCACCATTTTCAACTGGTGCGATGTTGGGCTGGCCAATATGAAGGGCCAGCTAACTAGGGCAAAGAACGGGCAATCAAAGACTTTTGGATATGGGCCTTTGGTTGTGAGCTTTGCCTTAGAGAGAGTTCCGATGCTGATCCCACAGCATCTCACAGTTGAGGTTGGGTCTCCTCGGGAGCCGAAGTTGATGCAATGGGTTGCGGTTATGGCCCGACATCCTGATGAGGGAGCGGGAGTTGTCCGATTTCCTGCAGGTTACTTTCACTGGTTGGAGAACCAGGTCTTTGCCATTCAGGATTTTCCTTATGCCGGAATGGATTTTCGTGGAGATCCGGAAATGTTTCTTCCACAGGGAGAACAATGGGATGACAGAGGTATATTTTTCACAAGTGTTTTAAATTATCTATATTTTTTTTGTTTTTAAACATTGTTTCAAAACTGACAGTAAAATTTTCAAAATGCAGATGTAGGTCCACGGCGTCCAGCCAATCTCCGGCCTTTCGAGAGGAGACATCCAGTTGCACCACTACCGGCCCCACAGGACGCAGCTGCAGAGACGCTAGCTGAGTTGGAGCAGGATCTAGAGCGTCTGACGGTAGATATACCAGAGATGACCATAGATGATATTCCTATCAGGCTTCAGCGCTATGTAGTTTCGGTCCCAGGACCTTTTAGGAGGTTCTTGTGTAGGGTAGCCTGTGCAGTGGTGTCGTATAGGGAGCACCACCAGTGATTGGATGGTCACTTTGTAGACACATGTAACATTT
>APFE030696050.1:189815-203419 GCA_000404065.3 Pinus taeda | reverse complement strand
AAGCTACTTGTTTGGTTTTGCTGTCTTGGAGAGTTAATTACTCTCCTACTCCAAGACACTAGCCTGATCTATATTGGTGCTTCAGAGCCCTGGTAAAAGAAAAGTTACTAAGTTGGTTTTACTTTAAGCGTTAATTTTATGGCTTTTCTTTAAGACAAAAAGATGCACCTAGGATGATTTACACTACTTTTCTTTTTCAATGAATTCTCTAGCTAAGAGAGTTGGAAAATGCAAAATTTGATAAAAGCAACTTTCTTAACAGACAATCAAAGAAACGATCTCTTTATCTTTTCCAAGCATACAACACATGACCACTCATTACTTGCACGAAAATTCCTTTCTCTTTCAAAAGAATTCAAATGCTACTTAAAACAAACTTTTTCAAAGGAGATGTTTTTGTATTTTTTCTATCTAATAAAGCATATAAAACTATTCTAACAAAAGCAATTTCAAAATTTATAAAATCCTATGAAACACTCACTCAAAAGAAAATCAAAAGGAAATTTACCTAAAAGAAAATCTAATGAGGCAAAAGCCTACTAAGATGATTCCAGGTTGTTTTACTCAGCAACAATCAAACCAAGGACCAACTCATGCAGAATCATAAACTGGTCAAAAACAAAAATCAAACTCTTTTGTTCTTTTTCTCAAGAATGAAATTCACAACTTCAATCAACAAGTTTCTTCGAAATTTCGCAAAGAGACAACACAAAGGTAGGTTTCTCACACAGGTAGACATTATGACAGGTCCAACTCCTAAGAAGACTGATAAAACCAGAGAGATCCAAGGTTTCACAACTTCTAAAGCTAAAGTCACTACAGGACCAATGCAAAAATCAAACCCCTAAGGCTAGAACTTCTATGAATTTCACTAAAACTCTTGACGCTAACGAAACAAGTTCAGGTGAAGATCTCTAACAGATAACCAGTGGATCTAGGTAGTGAAAAACTAATTAAAGACAAAATCTAAGAGGAAAAATGAAAAATTTGAAATTTTCTCAATTTTTGACAGGGTACGCAGGCAGCCTGTTTTCACAGGTGCGTGCACGCTCTGTGTACAAAGCTGCAGTGCGTACAAGTACGCACTGTGCTTAACTCAGAGGGTGCGTACTACTGGAAAAACCAAGAAAAACTAAAATCTAACTTAACTCTAAGCTAGCCCACCCAAATACATAGTCAAACAGCCAAAAACCAAAAAAGAAATGACTCTTTTCAAATCAAAGTGTCACACAAAGGAAAAATCATTCACATTAATGGAGTCCCCAGTGGAGTCGCCAATTTGTCATGCGGAAAGAGTTAATCTTACGGACAAAACCAACTTCCCTAGAAGCCTAAGACTTGCTAGTGACAAACAAAACAATTAAGAGCAATCCTTCTCTAAACATGCATTTACCATACAAGAAATCAAGTGTTTAGATCCTACCTGTAGTCCAACGTTGTTGTAGTAGTCCAGCTTCGTCGATCCGGATGAGCTCCTCCTTCAATTCGAAACCTGCATTCACTAATAATCAAACAATTAAATAGCACCTGAATATCTCATAAAATAAAACATATTCAACATACAGACCAAGGAGTATATGAAACAACTCATTAATAAAAAATTGTTGAGAAGAATGGACTTATTTGTATTAATAGGAAACAAAAGAAACCATTACAACCTGAGCCTTGGTGTTGTGCAAGTTCCTCCCAGGGTCCAGCAAGAGTTTTCCTTTACCTTGATAAGCTCACCCACTTCCAAATGAAACAAGAAAGGATGGGAATCTCTCCTCACAAGCTTCTACAAGGAAGTCCTAATTCCAGCAGCATCTACCCTTTGGAATATTCAGCTTTCAACCTCCCTCCTTTTGGCCCAATGCCTGTATTTATAGTGTTCTGGAGGAAGTTAATCAGGTGCACCATCAATGGGATAAGCCCCTCTTTTGGATGGGGTAGCTCCTCTCTTGATGGGATAAGTTCCTCTTTCATAGGGATACATGAACCATCTGGAGGCGCTCAATACACGTCAAACAAGCTTCTAGAATGCTATAGAAATGACCACAAGTAACTTTTTTAAGATGAAACTCGCGCCTTTTGACCTTTACAGGAGTACGCACCCATCCCTTGACATACAGAGCGTACAAGTACGCAGGTATTGTGAACTTGGAATGCGTACACGTAGGTAAGGTAGAGAGAACCTGCGTACCCAGAGATAAACATGTTTTTTAATGACTTTCTTTCTTTCTTGAAGTTTGACATGGAGAGCAAAGGTATGAGGCTTGCCAAGGAGGATAGTATGACTGTTGATGGAGCCATACTAACTGCAAATAGTCATGGTGACAAATTTTAGTGTAACAGATTTCCTTTTATGTTTTGAGGGCCTTGGGAATTGGTTTGGGAAGAAGAAAGTTGATGAAGCTCGAGAAAAGTTGAATGAAACCCAATAGGTAATGAAAGACTTGGATGAAGCTCAGTGCATGTATAATGACAGCTGAAGGCAAAAATATGATTGTCAATTGGATTGGTTATGTCCATTGGTGTAAATGGATGGTAGCAAGACAGTCATGAGGAAGCTAACCAGGAAAGGTAAAGTGAATAGATTTAAGGTGTAAAATGTCTTGGCTATGTTGGGAAGTGTTGTTCTCAATGTTGTGCATGTTGTGTACAAATAAAGAGATTTATATTAACATTAACCTTGTGATATCTGTAATTATGTTGTGATCATGATTATGTTGATGTATACATGTATGCATGTATGTCATTATCTGACAAGGTCACCAGAAATCATGATTGCTTTATGGTAATGTTTATATGTATGTATGCATGTATGTCATTGTCTGACAGGGTCATTAGGGTTAATACTTGTGGAGGAATGATTGCTTATGTAGGTGAATGTCATGAAGAGTTTCCCCATCTTATGAGGAATCAAGTGGGAAGAGCAGCCCTAAAATATCTATGAGGTCAGTATCATGTGGATATGAATTGATATTATGTGATTAACTATGTCTATGTTATGGTAGGTAATGCTAGGGGGCACATCAGTGGAATGAAAGCAGTGTAATCTGCAACATGTTGGGGCAAGCATGAATGGTGGAAAGACACTAGAAGCAAGTTTGTCTGGTAGAGACAGTGTAGTCTCTGGATGTGTAGTACTGCTATTGTGTATATGTTGTACATATTGTACATGTTGTACTTGTGATGTTGTATACATGCGGTGTTGTGTACATGTCTTCTATGCAGTGCTATGTATAGATGATGTTGTGTGCATGTTGGATATGCAATGATGTGTACATATGGTGTTGTGCACATCTTGGATATGAATTTTTGTGTACATATGGTGCTTTGTGCATGTTGTATAAGTGGTGCTATGTACGTGTGGTGTTGTGTGCATGATTGTACATGTGGTGATGTGTGCATGTGTTGTTGTGTACATGTTGTACACGGGGTGTTGTGTGCAGGTGGTGTTGTGTACATGTTGTGCATATGGTGTTGTGTACATGTCGTGCATATGGTGTTGTGTACATGTCGTGCATGTGTTGTTGTGTAAAAGTGCTACTGTGTACATGTTGTGCAAGTGGTGATGTGTACATGTGGTGTTATGTACATGTTGTATAGGTGACACTATGTACATGTCGTATTATGTACACATCATACACATTATTTTGTGCATGTGTGGTACTATGTATGCAAATTGTGTAGTCGTGGTATCGTGACATGTGTATCGTGTTTTTTTGTACACCAGGTATAAGTGTATGTGTTGTATTGTACACCGGTTGTAAGTGTATGTGTTGTATTGTACACCGAGTGTAGGTGTATGTGTTATGTTGTGTGATGGATGTAGATGTATATGTTGTGTTGTATAACAAATGCAGGTGTATGCGTGTGATGTACGCTAGATGTATGTGTATATAGTTGAAGAGAAGAGAAGCATTGGGTGCTTGATGGATGTGGCAACCGATTTGATGTGCATCCAAAAAAGACAAAGAACCAAAGTAGAAGCAAAAGACAGATTAAAGGATAAGTATCAATGTTTTATTTTAGTTTTTATTATGCATGTGATCTATGACTCTGATTTATGATGGTTACATGTGATCTATAATTTTGATTTATGATGGTTGATTTTTTAGCTAACCGGATGTGATATGTTTATTCATGATGATTTTATCAAACAACTAGTTTGACTTGTTGTGAGAGGAAGTGAATAAAATCCTAAGCGCATCTTATTGATGAGCTACCAATGAGGTATGATTTGAATTTATTTCATTTCATTTTGAATATAATGACAATTATGTGCTTAGTAAAGGAAAGCATGAAAATGCCTGATTGGGTGGTTGGAATTTACTGCAAGATTAGCAACAATAGTGAAAGGAATTGGAATAGGCAATAGTATGTTGGCGAAGCACTTCAGGAGTAAAGGCCATTGTGGGACACTGGTACCCCATAGTGTCCATTGATTTCCATGAGCATGCTATGACTGGTATGATGGTTTTGAGCAGAGATACGCCTTGGTTTATGGACCTTCCAAAGCAAGGAAACCTTGCCAAGGGAGTGGTCGCCTAAGGGACTGTGTAGCAGAGAAGGAGATGCCTGCAGAATTTGGAAGGTGTGTGACTGCACAAGAGGGAGTGACTATATTTCCCGTGGGATTGCATAACAGAGAAGGGAAGGTTGAGGATTGATTTTTTTGGTCATTAGCATTGCTAGATGGAATCAAATGCACATTGGGAGTGTTCCTTGGAACAATGAACCAGTAATTATTCACTGTGAGGACAACAACGCGGGATTGTGGTACTGGACATTGGAAGCAATTTTGACTTTGGTAGTGGTTTCTATACTTCTTGGGAAGGAGGTGAATCCTGGTACTACTTTTGAGCGTGGAGGTGTGAGCCTCTGGATTCCCTTGTTGATTGATGAATGGATTATATATTTTTATTTGTTGGCTTAGTAAATGTGCATATGTGTATACTATTGTAAATACTATAGCAAGTTGGATTTATAAAGCTCCATAAACAATATGATTATTTGTTGGTTGAATAAAAAATGTATGAGTATATATGTGGTTGTCATTGTAAATATCATAATGAGTTGCGTTATAAAGCTCTAGTAAACAGTATGATTGTCATGTTTTTAGTAGTGGTCATTGTAAATACTACAACGAGCTATGTTATAAAGCTCCATAGGCATTATGTTTTGTTTTTAGCGTCTTGTTGGTTTATAGGTGTCATTGAACATTGAGGACAGTGTTCTCCCAAGGGGGAGGGTTCTGTAACAACCCTAGTCAAAAATCCATGTAATAAAGTTAATAGAGGCAAAATAAGACCAAGGTCATGGGACACACATTCCGAGCTGAACGTTGGGCAAAAAATCCTAGTGGGTGCTCATTTGGTTTATTATGGCTAAGGAATTGGCAAAGGCATTGGCAAAAGCAAAGAGGCATTAATTGACATTTTATTTACGAAAATAAAGGAAATTAGGAGAAAAGGGAGATGAAAGGTCACAAATTTGCATAAGGAGGAAATTGAAGGGACAATAGAGGAAAATGAAGAAAATAGAGACATCAATGATAAAAAGGCTTTTGAGGATTAGTTCATGGCCTTTTGGTGGGTTTTGGCTGGAATTCTCATTTTATTCTATTGGGTGTGTGTCATATTATTTCCACGACTAACCCCACGGCTAGTTTATAGATGTGTTTGAGTCTTAGGCTATTAAATTATTTCCTTCACGTAAATGAACTCTTAACCAAATAAAAGCAATTTTGATAATATTAAGAAACAAGAAAATTTTATAAATATTTAATTTCACCACACGTTTTATTTTATTCTATTCGATAATAAAAAATGGAATTTATCCATATAATCTATCATATAATAATAATAAATTAATCAAAACTAAATGATACATTTTTTACCATTTAAAGTTAAATGATAAATTAAAAAGATTTATTATAATAATTCATTAAACCATTTATAATAAGAATGAGATGAATATTTGGTTTTGAAAAATACGGTTACCCAATGAGATTTATCATAGCTATTCATTTTTGTAATTATTGTTTGCATGCTTTTCTTGTTTGTCAAGGTTTGGGGAGATTTTCATAGTTTTTTATTTGTACTATTTTTTTATTATTGAAGTTTTATAACTAACCAGTGCTACATAGTAACTAGTTTCTACATTTAAATATAGTTAAATTAAATTATGAAACAATAAATATAAAACTATTATAATTGCTCCAAATTATGTCATATAAGTTTTAGTAAATTTCAAAAATAAAATTAAAAAATTATATAGTATCTTATATGTTTTTTAAGTTTTTGTTAACCATAAATTATGCTTATCTTTTATTAAATAAAATATTATATTATGTATTGTGTTTTATTTGTTACTAAATATTTAAAAATATAAATATTATAGATAAATGTTTTTTAGAATAATTACATCATTAGAATTTAGTTGACATTCGAACTAATCAATGTAGTTAATGGAAAAATTAGAATTTGATTATCAGTATGATTTTCTCATTTGCTTTATGAGTAAATTACCCATTGTGCATTAGTTTATATATTAAGCGTGGAGAGTTAGTACTAAACAAATTTTTATGTAAAGAAGACGAATAATAAGAAGTACTGTTTTGTCAGCGATCAAAGCCACAATGTACACAGAAAATGATAAGTGCCAAATCATTAAAACAGGGATGGTGAAGTACGCGCTTGAAAGTATTACGGAATAAAAGTCTAACCAATCAGACTATATATAACTAAATTAAAATATTATTAAAAAAATAATAAAATTAAATTTCTAATTTTTTATTTTTATTTTTTTATATATGGTTCTAACCAATTAGATTATATGTAAATAAATAATAAAATTGAATATATAATGTTTTTTTTTAAGTTTAGATGGATTATATATTATTTTTTCCATATAAACAAATTAAAATATTATTAAAAAATAATAAAATTGAATATGTAATGTTTTTTTGATAAATTTGGAAGGACTACATTTTTATTATGTCTAACATATATTAAGTTGATGGAAGTCTGGGAGTTGGGAATTGAATTGATAACTTGACATTAAAGAGCGTGTTAACAGAGCGAAAATTGAACCAATGATGTCACATCAAAGAGTGAATTGAATAGAGGACTTCACATCAAAGAGTGAATTGAACCGATGACTTCACATGCCTTAACAGAGAGAATTGAACCAATGACTTCACATGCCTTAACAGAGAGAATTGAACCAATGACTTCACATGCCTTAACAGAGAGAATTGAACCAATGACTTCACATGCCTTAACAGAGAGAATTGAACCAATGACTTCACATGCCTTAACAGAGAGAATTGAACCAATGACTTCACATGCCTTAACAAAGAGTACCAAGCGGGAATTGAACCAATGCTTTCACATCAAAGAGTGAATTGAACAGATGACTTCACATCAAAGAGTGAAGTTAACAGAGCGGGAATTGAACCGATGAATTCACATCAAAGAGTGAATTGAATCAATGACTTCACATGCCTTAACAGAGAGAATTGAATCGATGACTTCACATGCCTTAACAGAAAGCACTGAGCGTGAATTGAACTGATGAGTTCACATCAAAGAGTGAATTAAACAGATGGCTTCACCGAGCTGGAATTGAACTGATGACTTCACATCAAAGAGTGAATTGAATGGATGGCTTCACATCCTTTAACAGAGAGCATCGATCACCCATCACTGTTTATCCGAGACCCAATGGAAAAAATTGAATATGTAATGTTAAACCATGGAGAAGACAACAATTTTTTTTTTTTTTGGGACAAAGTTTGGACGTCTATTGGGATAGTTTAATTCCCCTAAAAGTAGTTGTCATCCTAAACCCCTCACCATAAGATTTAAACCTATGACTTGGTGAGGACTAAACCCCACACAAATCAATTGATCCACACCTCATAGGTATTGAAGAGAAACATTTTATAATATAGATAGCTTTTCTTACTGATAATGTTATAATTATTTGTATTATAAAAACTAATTAATTATAATAGTAGATTTACATAACAATTTGTTTGTTTTGCAATTTTTACACAATATTAAAAGAAAATTAATATTTTTACATTGAAATGAAAAGATTTATTTTGTACTTTGTTTTAGTTCCATACAACAATGAGTTAACACAACGGTACTGTGTTTGAAATATCTTTTTACTAAATTTTATTAACATATAAAAGATGTACATATTTATTTTAACACTGAAAAGAAAAAGTTAACAAGTGTAGTGTGTTTGAAATATCTTTTTATTAAATTTTGTAAATATATAAAGGAGGTGCATATTTATTTTAATACAATAATTAGTCTTTGAAAAGAAAATTGGTTTCCAGTTAAACTAAAAAAATGTTATTGCACAAATTGGAAACTACCCAACAAAAAAAATGTTGCAACATAGGGGATTTAAAGGTGTTTAAAACCTCTGATATTTAAACACCTATTTTATAGTATACCCTTAACATGAACCAAATTTGCATATACCAATAGTTATAAATATATTTGAACAACCATCTTAGAGTCCCTTCCCAGTGATAGTACTAGGCCTACCTCATGGCCAACATGTGTCTCTAGCATTGTCATGTAGTACAAATATCTCATTAACCAAGGCATTTGTTTCTATCTTGTTTCATTAGTGAATGTGATAAATATGTGTTACGGTAAATTTAGTTCTAAATTATAAGCACTCTGTAGTATTATTGGTTTAATTGTTTTCCAAGTATATTGGTAAATATTATATTATTTTTATATAATAGATATAATAAAATAATAATAAATATATAGTTAGATAATTATATAAATTAAATAATTGGTAAATGTTGATAGATATCAATCTAGGATAAACATCGAATACTTATGATACATTTTATGTAGCTAAAATAAATAAATAAAAAAAAAACAAAAACAAAACAAAAAAATCACTAATTAACTAAATTATAATTTTATGTAAATTATTATTATTATTTACTAAAAGAGCTAAGATATAAATTAAACTATTACATTAAAAAAAAACATGTAACAAAATTCTTAACCATGGATACTCACTTTCACTTTATCATTGGGATTCTTAATATTAAATGACCTTTGTTACAATTAATACCATCCATCTAATAATTATTGATAATTAAATTAAAGCACTAGAAACATATTCTAAAATACACAGGGTTATCAACGTAATTGATTACTTATATATGGTGCTTATTATTTTTCGACCATGAATATTGCTCCTTCTTAATGCGCAACACATATTTAGTACGCCTTGGAGTCTTAAAGTAAAAACTAAGCTATTGCACCAAGAATGCCAAGTATTACCTTGTGCTTAAGTACTTGTTCATGGATGAAAGAAGTAGCTGATAAAAGATTCATTTTGATGGAAATTGTCTCCATCTTAAACTAGAAGACTCATAGCTAGTTGTGTCAAAATCCAAACTCGTGGTGATCAAGATAACTAATGCTTGGGAACATGTTCTAGGAAGGCTATTATTAAATTTTATGGTCATATGCTTGGATAACTATCAATCCCTTAGTAGATATGGGAGGAAGGAGAAAGGTTTGTATGATGCAGTGGATTGTATGGCAAAAGAGACTGCCATGAAATCTTGAAGAAGGTCGGGTTGAGCTTTCCCTTGGAAGCATTAGGAATCCATGGGGTTAAGTCATGGTGTTTGTTAAGAGTTTTGTGCTTTCGGTCTTTTGTGATTGTTTGTGCTTGATTTGCGGTTTTGATTGTGTCTAGTGCATGGCCATGCCACTGTGTTGTGGTTTCGTATTATTATTTGTTTTCCATGGTTTTCTTCTTGTTTGCTTCTTGTTATTTCCTTTTATGTTTTGAGGGTCTTGGGAATCGGTTTGGGAAGAGGAAAGTTTATGTAGCTCGGGAAAAGTTGAATGAAACCCAATAGGTAATGAAAGACTCGGATGAAGCTCAGTGCATGTATAATGGCAGTTGAAGGCATGAATATGATAGTCAGTTGGATTGGTTACGTCCATTGGTGTATATGGAGAGTGGCAGGACAATCATGAGGAAGCTAACCAGGAAAGGTAAAGTGAATGGATTTGAGGCGTAAAATGTCTTGGCTATGTTGGGAACTGTTTGTTCTCAATGTTGTGCATGTTGTGCACAAATAAAGGGATTTCTATTAACCTTAACCTTATGATACCTGGTAATTATATTGTGATCATGATTATGCGGATGCCTCTATATGTATACATGTATCCATGTATGTCGTTGTCTGACAGGGTCATCAGAGATCATGATTGCTTTATGTTAATGTTTATGTGTATGTATGTATGTATGTCATTGTCTAACAAGGTCGACAAGGACCATACTTGTGGAGGAATGATTGCTTATGGAGGTGAATGGCATGAAGACGATCCGAATTGGATCCATGAAGAAAACTCAAAGCACTGTGATTGTATCAGATCGGGACAAACTTCGAATTCAAGAGCACAGAGCGATCAGAAAGACCTCTGAACAGTGGCAGTTGGCAGCCAGCGTGGAATGACGAGGACCTCGGTCAAAGCGCGCTGACTGAGGCCCATGGAGACTGCGCAGGAGGCGAAACTGGTACCAGGGAAGCGCAGATCGAGAAAAGGAGGTTGTTTCTGATGCGCGATTAGCGCTAACTGGGCAAAACCCCTCAAGAAGGAAGGGCCCTGAGCGCTCGGTCACGTGGAAGCCGGGATAACCGTGGGGAAAAGCACTAAAGGCTAAAGGCAGGACCTGTGCTCCAAAACCGGCGGTATTTATGGGGGGCACCCTTGGGCGGTAAGCAGATTTGGAGAAAAACGAGCGATTCCACTCGGCGCCTGACACGTGGCAGGCGGAGGAGAGAGAAAACCACCGCTCATCGCTCGCTAATGGTTGAGCAAGTCAACCGCGCGAAACGAGCGAATGATGTTGGATCTAGGGGCTCTAGATATAACGGTTGAGAACGCGCCTGATGAAAGAACCGGATCTGACAGGGGATTTGGCTGTGGCAGAAAGAATTTTGACGTCCAATTTGACCGCTGAGTTGGCGGATGACTCATTCCATAATGTAACGAAAAAAAACCGAACCGATGAGGAAAAGCTGGCACAGTTCGCAAGAGGACAAGTGGCCACTCCCTGTGAGCTGTTGATGATGACGCTAAGACGAGGAATTCCAAGTGAGCAGCAGCAGACGAACCGACAGAGGAAGAAGATGAAGAAAACAGTCATGAGATCGATTGGCTTTAAAGCTAAGAATAGACACAGAGAGGAGGAACCAGAGAACATCGAGAGGAAGAACCGGAGAGAAGAAGACAAAGACAGAGAAAGGAAGAGACAGTGAAGCAAAGAGCAGAACGACAGAGAGCCGAGCTGACCTGCAGCATAAGGTAGCATCGAGCAATCCCTGAGAGGATCTGTCGGGAATCGAGCACCGTATTGGGCTCCTCCCATTAAAGACAAGAAAGGTCAAGTTCTGGTAAGGAAAGGAGTCTGTGTACTCTAGTGGCTTGGGGGATCCAAGAACCACCCTACCAAACATTGTTCTGTTTCAGAAGACTCCATTTGAGCTCCTCATTGTAATTCTCTGCTTTAAAGACACAATAAAAGAAGGCCACCACTGAAAGCTAGACTGGAGACGTAGCCCCGGAGGATAGGGTGAACTCCTTATTAATTGTTGTGCTCTTGTATTTGCTTACTGTGTTTCTCTATTATTCTCCATATTTCCAGTGTTTGTGTATTTTGCAATCTGATCGATCCATTACCTAAAATCACATAGACACACACCAGCACATGAGTCTATAATACCTTCATTCAATAGTTAATTAACTGAGGTCACTCATAGGGTGATTATCAGATCAAGTGGTATCAAAGCTCTAGGTTGTAAGGTTAGACAAGCTTGTGTTGGTTTAGCTGTTGAATGCTCACTAGATCAAAGCTCAAATTAGGAGAAGGAGAGTTGGTCGAAACTAATCCTGAAATTGGGAGAGTTTATCCTCGGAAGACAATGTCAGAGGAAGGTCTTATGGGTCCAGACCCTCAATTCATAGAAGGTTTCCTAGCCATAAAGTCCATGGTAGAAGAAATGTATAAAGACTTTAGAAAACACAAGGATGAAGATTCATCAAGCTCTAAACAACAGAAACGAGAAGATGAATCACATTTCCATGACCACTCCAAAGGAAAAGGGAAAGAGGAAAGATTTCTCACACCTCCTGATAGCCCTAAAAAGAAAGCATCTTTGATCAAACTAGATGTTAAATTTGATCTACCTATATATGATGGAGAGTTAAATGCAAAAAAGTTGGACAATTGGATTAGACAAATTGATGTTTATTGCAGAGTACAGAACATTGACTCAGACAAAAGCAAGATTCAGCTGGCAAGCCTACGCCTTGGAGGCACTGCCTTGGTTTGGTGGGAAGGTAGAACCCAAGTTGACATGAAAAGACATGGTAAGACTATCTATGTCTGGAGTGAATTTGTTTCTACAATCAAAAAGTAGTTCTATCCATTGGCCTACATGCAACAAGCCATGATGAGTTGGCAAACTCTTTGGTAGTTGAAAGGGCAAAGTGTGCAAGGGTACACTCAAGAATTTAGAAAGAGAGCATTGATTCTAGGAATCTCTTTAGACTCACCAGAGACTCTTTTGAAGTACATTGGTGGTCTACACAGCTACATGAGACATACCATCCTCATGTTTAATCCCACTAGTATAGATGAGGTATCTGTACAAGCTACTCATCTAGAAGCTAGAGGAAAGAATGGAAAACCATAAGTTGGGGGACCATCCCAACCCACTGCAAGCAAGAGCAAGGAGAAAAGAAAGCAGAAGTGGAAAGCAAGGAAGGTTAATACTGCACAAAAAAACAAAGCTTCATGCACTCACTATAAAAAGGATGGGCATGATGATGAGCATTGTTGGATTTTGCATCCAGAGTTGAGACTTAAGAAGTTCAAGGGCAAGAAGAAGAAGGTTGTTGCAACTATTCATAAAGATTTGGGGTTAGACTCGGGGGATGAAACAACCATTGCAGCCACATGTATAAAAGGTAAGAATTCTGAAACATCTACTAGTAATTTTTCTCAATCTATTATTGATGAAGAAAATGAGAGAAAAAGACATGAGCTTTTCCATATTCGAGTTGTTTCCAAACATCAAAAGATTGATACTTTGTTCGATAGTGGCTCACAAGTAAAATTGATTTCTGAAGCAATTGTAAAGAAATTGGGATTAACAACTACACCTCACAAGAAACCATACCCATTAGGATGGTTGAATGATAAAGCACAACTACAAGTGACTATACAATGCAAACTCAAGTTTTCTTTTGGGTCAGCATTTGTAGATGAGGTTGAGTTAGACATAATTCCTTTGGATATATGTGGAATTGTTTTAGGAAGTCCTTACTTGTATGATAGGAAAGCTATTTTATATTGAGCTGAGAACAAGTATCTGCTTGTTAAAGATGGAATTGAATACTTTGTAAGAGCTCATAAGCTCAAGAATAATTATACTCTCATAAACTTAGGGCAGATGAAAAGAATGATAAATTCATGCAAACAATTCTTACTGATTGTTGTAAAGGAAAAAGAACCTGATAAACTAATGTATTTGAGGGTTGTAATGG